>JBBMKE010389894.1:0-12833 GCA_037834125.1 Lippia alba | reverse complement strand
TAAGGGAGAAAGGAAAAGTCAACAAATATAGCCATGGGTCCCACAAGGTATTTAGGTGTGTTTTCTTGTACGTAGACATATATTATCGGATATTTCGATCGAAAATGACTACGAATAGCTCAAGACCAACACAAAATCACGTAGAAAAGTTCTTAAATCATATAAGACACATAAACATGCTCGAAAATCGAAAATCGCAAAACACGAAACAAGCAAGCACAAAGAATTCACGTTTCACGTACGATCAAATTATTCACATAATTTCAAATAATTCAAGTATTTCAAATAAGAAAGAGACGAGAATAAGAAATATTATTCACGGAAGGCATCAAATAATACAAGGAACCAAGTAAATTGCAAAATTAAACTCATACATGTCACATACTCGTACGTGTGAAAGAGCGGGGTGTCACAGTACGGCTTAGGAACAATGTGCTTTTGTGATCTGTTTGACTATTTGAACTTTATTATTTGCACTCATACTCTAACAAACATGCATCGATATTTGTTTTCTTTGTGCTTGCAGAATGGCTCCACGTCGCCGTGATTGTGAGCTCTCACCAAAGGAGCCTATCCCTCCTCCACCTCCACTAATGAATGCTAAAAATGTGGTTCAGAAGTTACTCAATCAGCTCAGGCAGAATCAGAGACACCGGATGCCTAAAGATGCAGAGGTTGCTATCTCGGCTGCTTATCATGAGTTTAGGAGCAACAACCCTCCTAAGTGGTACGGGGGTGAATGTATTAAGGCTGAGGAGTGGCTAGCTGAGGTTTCTGGAATTTGGGAGATTTGCCCGGGGAGTTCACATGAGAGGGTTGTCAGTACTGCGAGATTTGTTCAGGGCCAGGCTGCTCATTGGCTCAAGGGTGTGAGTTCCAAGCTTGAGAGGGACGGTGTGGAGTTTACTTGGGAGACATTTGTGCAGGAGTTCCAGGATAAGTTCATACCCTACAGTGCACGTGAGCGTAAGCTTTAGGAGTTTGTTGAGTTGAAGCACGGATCTCGGAGTGTTGAGGACTACATTCTGGAGTTTGAGAGGCTTGGGATTTATGCGCCACACATCACTGATGATGATAGACACCGAGCTCGACACTTTCTACATGGACTTCATGATGAGATTTAGAGAGCACTTCAGGCCACCAATGTCACTACTTGGGCCAAGGTTACAAAGAAGGCTCTTCAGGTTGAGGCTAGCAGACAGCGGTTGAACCGTCATCCTTCTCTTCTAGGCACGGTTCGGGTTCAGGTTCTGGTTCGGGTAAGAAGCCCGTTGCCCATTCTTTGTCTACTCCTTTCGGACTGATGTATCGCTCTCAGGGCTCAGCTAACAAGAAAGCCCGTCCTACTATGCCTGTGGGAGCACCTGCTTTACCACCACCTCCTACTTGTTCTCACTACCGAGGACGTCATCCACTAAAGAAGTGTTGGAGGTATCTGGGTTTGTGTTTGGTCTGTGGGTCCGATCAGCACAAGATAGAGACTTGTCCGACAAAAAGACCCGCGATTCAGGCTCGCGCTTATGCATTGAATGGAGAACAAGACGATGCTGAGGTCGATCCTACTACAGTGGTGGAAGGTACAATACACATTCATGGCATTGCATTACATGCATTATTTGATCCGGGTGCCATTTATTCTTTTATCACCCAGAGTGTTGTTTCCTCTTTGCATTTGCGTGTTAAACTTTCTGCGCATGCTTACGTGATTAGTTCCCCATTGGAGAGGAGTTTAGTGACTGAGAGTGTTGTACGTGAGTGACCGGTGAGTTTTAAGGGCCGTGTGTTCCTTGCTGATTTGGTAGTGATGCCGATGAAGAGGTATGGACTAATTCTGGGTATGGATTGGTTGTTCAGACATGGGGCTATGATGGATTATCGGGAAAAGAATGTTACTTTGGGTTCTGTAGTGTTTTTTGGGTAGCGTTTGAGCTCTGGTTCGTTCCTGTCATTGTTGAGACTAGAGAGTTAGTTAAGGATGGAGCGCTTAGGTTTGTGGCGTATCGGCTTAACAAGCCTAAGGATTAGGTTAAGTTGGAGGAGACTGAGGTAGTAAGGGAGTTTATGGATGTGTTTCCTGAGACTTTGGGATCTCTACCTCCAGACAGAAATATTGAGTTCGTAATGGAGCTTCATCCAGGGTCTGAGCCTTATTCGAAGACCCCTTATCGGATGGCACCAGTTGAGTTGAAGGAACTTAAGAAGCAGTTGGATGAGCTTATAGTGAGTGGATACATCCGACCGAGTACTTCTCTGTGGGGTGCTCCCATCCAATTCGTTAAGAAGAAAGATGGGACGTTGAGGATGTGCATAGATTACCGAGAGCTCAACAGGATGACTGTGAAGAACAAGTATCCATTGCCGCACATAGAGGAGTTGTTTGATAGTCTGCAGGGTGCAAGAGTGTTCTCCAAGTTGGATTTAAGACTCGGTTACTATCAGTTGAGGATCAGAGACGAGGACATCTCCAAGACTGGGTTTAACACGCGGTATGGACACTTTGAGTTCATAGTGATGCCGTTTTGATTGACTAAGGCTCCAGTCATGTTCACGGACATAATGCACCGAGTATTCAGGCCTTTCCTTGATCAGTTCGTGGTGATCTTTATAAACGATATTCTGGTGTACTCGAGTTCTGAGGATGAGCACGCACAAGACTTGAAGATAGTGTTGGAGATGTTGAGGAAGCACAAGTTGTATGCTAAATTCAGTAAGTGTGAGTTCTGGCTTGATAAGGTTACATTTCTTGGTCATATCATTTCGGGTAATGGTAATAGGGTTGATCCTTCTAAGGTTGAGACAGTGCTTCGTTGGGAGAGATTGAAGAGTGCTACAGAGATTCGGAGTTTTCTGGGTTTGGCAGGGTATTATTGACGGTTTGTTGAGGACTTCTCTAAGATAGGAGCTCTATTGACGAGGTTGACTCAGAAAGATGGACCGTTTGAGTGAGATATCAATTGTGAGAGGATTTTTGAGGTTCTAAAAGAGAAGTTGACTACTGTACCGATTTTATGACTTCCAGATGGTATTGAGGGTTATACAGTTTATGCTGATGCTTTTGGAGAGGGTTAGGGTTGTGCATTGATGCAGGACGGGAGAGTGATAGCATATGCCTCGAGAAAGCTCAAGGTTCACGAGCAGAATTATCCGACGTATGATTTGGAGTTAGTTGTTGTTGTGTTCGCCTTGTCAAAATAGCGGCACTATTTCTATAGTGCTACGTTCGAGGTGTTTTCAAATCACAAGAGTTTGCAGTATCTGTTTACCCAAAAGGAACTTAATCCGAGACAGAGGAGATGGATGGAGTTCTTAGGAGACTACGATTGCAAGATTCACTACCATCCGGGTAAGGCGAACGTAGTAGCTGATGCTTTGAGTAGGGAGTCTAGCATCTCGAGTTTTGTAGCAGGATTGTCAGATCGGGGTCCAATAGTTGTGGTTTCAGAAGCTAGATTGGCCAACATTTCGGTTCAGCCTGAGTTGAGACAGAGGATTCGAGAGGCTCAGGGTTCGGATTCAGACATTTAAAAGTTGGTTGAGAAGTCAAGGACTGATCCAGAGACTATGTTTGGGTTTGATAAGTTCGGTCTACTTCGGTTTAAGGCGAGGGTGTGTGCCTAGCCAGCTCACTGCTCAGGTTATTCCATTCATCCCGGGGGTACGAAGATGTACCGGGATTTGAGAGAGCTCTATTGGTGGAACGGCATGAAGAGGGACATCGTTGTCTTCGTAAAGCGGTGTCTGATGTGCTAAATGGTTAAAGCAGAACATTTGAAACCAGGAAGTACTCTCCAACTGATTCCTATGCTAGAATGGAAGTGGGAGCAGGTGACTATGGACTTTGTCTCCGGCCTGCCGAGGTCTACGAGAGGTTATGATGGGATTTGGGTAACTGTGGATCGGTTGACTAAGTCTGCACACTTTCTTAAGGTCAGGATGACGGATAAGCTTCCCAAGTTAGTAGAGTTGTATTGTAATAAGATCGTTCGACTTCATGGAGTACCGCTCAGTATAGTGTCGGACAGGGATCTGAGGTTTACCGCGAGCTTCTGGCAGGATTTGCATCAATGTCTGGGGACTAAGCTTAAGTTTAGCACCGCGTCGCACCCTCAGACAGATGGACAGTCTGAGAGGCTGATTAAGTATTTAGAGGATATGTTACGAGCTTGTGCGTTGGACTTTAAGGATAAGTGGGATAAGCATCTAGCTTTGATAGAGTTTGGGTACAACAACAATTTTCAGGCTTCGATTAGTATGGCTCCATATAAGGAGTTGTACGAGAGAAAATGTAGATCGTCGTTATATTGGGACATCGATGAATGGAGATGGACCAAAGATGGAAAGCTCACTCGAGCTAAAGTATCGGTGAAGATTGGCAAGGCCGTGGAGAAAGTTAAGTTGATTTAGCAAAGAATGAAAGCGGCTCAGGACCGATAAAAGAGTTATGCGGATAAGAGACGGAGACCTTTGGATTTTGAGATTGGGGACCATGTGTTTCTGAAGGCTTCACCTAGGAAAGGATTTTCGCCTATTGGAAGAGGTGGGAAACTAAATCCATGGTATTTGGGTCCGTTTGAGATTCTAGAGAGGATTGGAGAGGTGGCTTATAGATTGGACTTACCACCGAGCTTGACTGGAATACATAAAGTGTTTCATGTTTCACAGCTTCGTAAGTTCTACCCCGATGAGTCTTCTATTCTACTGATTGATAACGTTCAGTTTGAGACAGATTTGATGATTGTGAAGCATTCGGTTGAGATTCAAGATCACAAGTTGCAAGTGTTGAGAAACAAGCAGATTCTGTTGGTTAGGGTGTTGTCGAGAGATCAAAAATCTGAGGAATTGACTTGGGAGACTGAGGAGAAGATGAAGAGAGGTTGTGACACCCCATTCATTCTCACACCCAGGTTTGTCACGAGAGATTTTAAATACCACAATTACGTGATTTAATCAAATTTAATAGTTTATCTGATTAATTCGAATAAATGAGATAAGTGTAATCTTGAATTCTTGCATGACAACTTTGGGAACAATTGTAATAATTAGACTTTAATGTGAAAAAGGACTTAGGCCTATTTTGGTTGAGGGCCTAATTTAATTTAGGCAGATTTTGGGGTCACACGGACCGATGTGAGCATGGGAACTCAAATTCGAGTTTCGACACCACCTTTGGGTTTGTTTCATATATTCGGGCCCATTGGAAATTATTTCATAACCTAGAACCTTCTTTATATCTGGTTCATCTAAACTCGGGGTCATTTAGATTGTTTCTTAACTTTGACCTAAAACCGAGAGCCTACCTACCATATATCTAGCCACATTCTCTCATTTCATTTCAAATACCACCTAACCTCACAAGAGAGAGGGAGTGAAAGAAGAGGAAGAGCTTCAAGAGGAATCTAGGCTAGAGACCCATTTCCAAGAGCTCACATCTCTCTACTCTTCTTCCTTTCCCGATTCAAGGTATAAGTCATGTTTATTTAGCAACTCTCTACTTGTGCTTGAGCATGAATTTGGTGATTAGATAGGAATCGGCCACCAAACCTTGCAACTAATGAAAAGGCCCTATGGAGCTGATAGCAAGCTCATTAAAAGCGAGGGGGTTTTTGCTCTAGCTTGTGAATTTGATCTAATTGGTGAGTCTACAAGCATGCTATGATGTTCTAATTGCTTCTTATGAGCTGAGAATTCGAATTAGAGAGCTAGGATTACATGATTCCATGTTTGGGGTTTGAATTTCACAAAAATGGACTTAAGAGATTTGAGATTAAATCCTTCTAAAACTTAGTTTAATTGTGGTTTTGATGATAAGCATGATATATGTGTTAATATACTTGATTTATGTGTTTATTCTTGGTAGTTTTGGAGTTAGATTGTTGATTTTCAGGTTTGATCTTCATCTTCCCGAGAGGAGAGTATTTCTGCCCAATTTTTGGACGGAAACGGCCGTTACTGATTTGTGCTTCCACTCGGAACGGCCGTTTTGGCCTAGGGCTTGGTTTTGGTGGTTGGGCATGGAAACGGCCATTTCCATGCAATGCTATGATTGGGAACGGCCATTCCCAGATCTGCTGAGACTCTGTGTGGGAATGATTGTTCCCATGCTTTTGTTGCTTGTTTTACCTTGTGTTCTTGCTATTCCTTGATCTGTTTGAGCTGGCTTGTGTCTTGGATGATTCGATATGATTCCTAATACATTATTAAGCCTTCTTACTTCGTTTAAATGCATGATTTAGTGATAATATATGATCAACTTGTTCATATCATACTCATATCTCATCTCTTTCATGCATTGCACGCCGTACGTCATTTGTGGTTTATATTGAGTCTTAGTTTGGTTTTGTTTGTCTTGTCTTCAGAGTTTGAGGAGTCGGTGAGCCCGTAGTTTGATGTTTGAGTGCTTGGCCCTACACACTCCAGACTCTACTTCTTCGAGGTGAGGTTTAGGTTTGTATAATGGGACCTATGACCTTTATGTGAATATTTTCAACCCTTGTATGCGAATATACTATACTATGATCTATGTATGTGTTGGATATGATATGTTTATGATCTTGTGATGTACTTTTGGGTTTTGAAAGTATGTATGTTGGTATATGTAAGCCGTTCTGAAAAGTATGATAAGTATGGTACGTATGCTATGTTATGTAGCGAGGTGTGGCCATGAAATACTGGCATCTGTTCTGTTTTGTTCTGTATGGAATCCAGGAGCTGCGGCTAAGGAGCCCCTGGTATGGCAAGGGTGTCAGGATTATACCTATATATAGTTCCATTTGAGGTACCTTCACGCGACCCGTGCTGTAGGGAAGGTGTGGTATTATTGAGCCTTCGGCCTAAGGGCCGGAGAGGGCACTTGTGGGTTCGCTACCCCCTGTGAGTCTATCATGTATGGATGGTTGGGCTGGCAGTCTCTCCATCAACCCGATGGTGATGGATTGATTATGTATTTATGTTTCTGTCTGTTCTGAGATGGTGATGGATCTGAGCTCGTGCTCGCTGAGCATATGGTATGTTCAGTATGATACGTTATGTATGGGAATTTGAGAAATGGAATCGGTGCTTTTTGAAATATTTTTGTGACCTTATATCTATTTTGGGTATTTTCAACTGTTTTGGTATGCAAAACCCTAGCCCGGTTCATGATTCCAACCTTAAGTTATGTGTTGTGCTCTATATATATATATATATATATATATATATGTTGGTGTGCGTTAGCCCCCTCACTTAGTCAGTTGACTGACCCCCTCCTCCATTGTTTTTTTTCAGTTGCATGTCTGTCTCTTACTTTTGAGCTAGGCGGATGAGTCTGCACTCGTGGTCTTAGTTCGAGTCTGCATTTCCTTTCTGTTGCATTTACTTTCGAGACTTATGTATTTTACTTTCAGCTGTTGGATATTACTGTTTTACTTTCTGTTGGCCCTGTGTGGCTTAGATGACTTGGCCCTGTGTGGCATAGGATCTCATTCGGTCCTGTGAGGCATCTGTGGATACTGATGTTGGTATACTTTTTGGTTGATTATGATTACGCTTCCGCACTCTATTTATGGGTTTATGTTGTTTGCTTCCGCGCTCTATTGTTTAGATCCACCCAGCCTAGCGTGTGTTTGTCCTCGTTCGCTGTGGTTCGAATTCAGGCTTGGGCACCATTCCTTGACTGAGTTTGGACCATGGTGCGGGGGATGTGGCATCCACATTGGGTGTTACATACCCCCCTCAACGAGGAGAACCCCGAGGGTGGAGCTGATGCCACCCTCATCATTACTCAGTGAGACGGCACCGTTCCCTCCACTGATGCCGGAGACAAAGGTAAAGGACCTTAGATAGAGTCTCCCCCAGTTGGGACTAATGGAGTAGGAGGTCCCAACTCTGTTACACCCCCTGCAGCGCTTGCGAGCACCGCAGCTGTTACCGTTGCCAACACAAGCACTTATACCATGATGACGCCCCCTCAGGGGTATACACGTATGCAATCCGGGATGATGAGCGGATTCGCCCATGGAATGATGCCTGGAATGATGCCCACTACCCATCCCTATCAAGTGGGCAATTTAAAGCTTCATGTGACCCTCACGCTAGAGGTCCAAGGGGTAGATATGTCCCAAATGACGCCATAACAACTCAACGCCATTTATGCACGATGCGAGGTATAGGCCACGCAAATGCCTGGAAACATTTCACAACCACTTACTTCCCCTCGGGAGTAGGAGCCCAGGTAGCCCCGCCCTTGGGGGATTTGCAGATCCATCCACTGGTGGCAGCCCAGAATGCCTTGAGGGCTCAACAACCACAACCACAACCACCATCTTCCAGAGCAAGGAAAAGAGGTGCCCCCGAGGGTGGAACAACTGCTCCAACCCGCACAGGAGAATGAGAAGGGCCCTCAGGAGAAGAGGGTAGAGATGGAAGAGGAGGTCCAATCGAGGATCTCCAGGAGTGTCAGTAAGAGAGAGGGCAATGACCCTCGACTGAATGCATTGCAGAACCAACCAGAAGATCTGTAGCAAATGGTACAGTAGCTCTCTCGAGCACGGTCTCAAGTCCCCCTTGCTGGGGATGCAAGGTCCAGGGCCAAAGACGATCGCAAACCACGCCAACCGATCCCTCGAGTCTGGAGGGAAGCAAAGAAGACTATGAAGAGCATGATCATAAAGGCGAGAACCGATGACTTATCATAGACGGTTCCCCCCACTGAAGAAGTTATGATGGCCCGAGCGGGGAAGGGCAAAATCCCTACATCCATCAATAGATATGATGGAGCCACTGATCCTACCGAGCATCTGGATCATTTCGTGCATCTCATGAACTTGTAGGAGCACTCTCGCCATTACTGGACGAAAGTGTTCGTCACCTCATTGGAGGGGATGGCTCAAGAATGGTACAAGAGCCTGCCCCCTTGCTCTATTCGTGGATATGCAGATTTAACCAATGCCTTCCTCAACCATTTCAGTTCTCTCTAGGTACCAGCGCTTGCTGCCACAGCACTCTACAGTTTGGTGCAGCGTCCCAACAAGACCCTCCAATCCTTTATGGGGAGATTTAACAAAGAAATTCTGGTAGTTAAGAGACCCTCGATGGGCTTCCTCAGACATGTGCTCTTCGGAGCTATAAACATGAAACACTATGTCAGTAAGGAATTCGTCCAAGAGGTGGCCAAGAAAAAACCTTGTACCCAAGTAGAGATAAGGGAGATTGTTGACTTCTATTTCACCCTCGAGGATATGTATATCGCGAGGGAATAGAAGATGACCAACACCCCTCGAATAGACAAGGGCCCTTAAGATAGAGTGGAGCCGGCCAAAAATCATCGTCGAAGCCCCGTATCTGCACGGTGAACCCCTCGCCCCTTCGAAGATACTAGCGAATCTCCCTCAACAGACCTATAGCTGAAGTCTACTCCATGGCAGATACGAAGTTATTCAAGAGGCCACCAAAAATGAGGGAGACGGAGGTTCAAAAACGCTCGAACAAGTATTGTGCCTTCCATAAGAAAAAGGGCCATAATACCAACGAGTGTCATCAGCTTGAGGCTGAGATTCACAAACTTATAGCCGGGGGGCACCTGAAGGAGGTTGTAAGGTATTAGAGCGTAATGATGAACACTACGCTGAGCGTGCTAGAAACGAGAGGAGGAGCCTATCAAGAAGCCCTCATCGTCCTCAACCCAAGGGAAGCAAAAGAGGCAAGCAGAAGGCCCTAGAAATGGAGAATCAACACTTTACAATCATTCACATAATTACTGTGGACCCTTGGGAGGGGATTCCAACGGTTCGTACCACCGCCACGTTCGCAGCTACGATCATCGCTCCTTACAAACCAAGCCCGTCTATTCTGTAGACAGCGCTGAACGCTCGAAGGAGAACAAGATTATGGGTTTCACTGATAGGGACTTAGAGCATATTGTAACATCTCATGGAGCCGGTGTAACACAATCAAGTTGTAAAAAAGGGTTTTAGTTGATAGTGGAAGCTCTGTGAACGTTCTCCCTTATCAACTTTCCAAAAAATGAATATCACTAACATTCCCCTCGAACCCCTCAGAACACCCCTCATTGGCTTTGGGGGTTCTGAGATTGTCCCTCGCTGACAGATACGCTTGGCCACCTCTTTTGGTCATGCCCTACAGCATAAAACTTTGAACGTTTTGTAAACAGTGGTCGAAGTTGATCTCCCATACAACATTATTATAGGGCGCCTAGCCCTCGTAGAGTTCAAGGCGGTGATCTTCACGTACCACCAGAAGGTCAAGTTCCCAACTCCTGAGGGAACTGGAGAAGTGCTTTTGGGAATGTTACATTTTGTTTCTTCGAAGCCATAAGCCTAAGAAAATGGTACAGGCGGGGTCCACAAAGAAATCAGTGGATTTTCCCAAATTGGACAAAGATGGCTTCCAATGAAAGCGGGCCAAACTTTACAAGAAGAAGAACAAAACGAAGGACGCTAAGGCCACTCTGAGCACCGGAGAGGGTCCACCAGGAGCCGTCGAGGATCTTCTAGCAGTGAAGATGATCAACCTTTAGAAGACGCAGATAATCGCCTCATAGGAAAAAAGAGAGCACTCGAGGCTCCCTGGCCGGAGGTTCGAATTCAGCCAATGAAAATGTTTGTAACCATAGTAATCCAGATAAGACCACCCAGATAGGCTCAACCTCGACGGTCCTGCCCAAATCATGATGATTAACTTCCTGAGAGAGAACTATATATATTTACCCGAAAAGCCTCGGATCTTACTGGGATAGATCCGACCGTCGTTGTTCATTGACTAAATGTTGATCCAGGCTTCAAGCCCGTCAAACAGAAGAAGAGGGACATGCACGGATTCAGGAAACAGGTCATTGAAGAAGAAGTTAACAAACTCCTTGAGGCTCAGTACATCGAGGAGATCATATACCCAGAATGGCTTTGCAATGTAGTCCTCGTGCCCAAGAACGCTAACAAGTGGCGCATGTGTAATGATTTCATAGACCTCAACAGGGCCTGCCCCAAGGACCAATAACCTTTTCCTTGAATTGACCAGTTGGTAGATTCAACCACTATTTGAGAGCTTATGAGCATGATGGACGCCTTCCAAGGGAATTACCAAATCTTTATGGCACTTGAAGATCATCCCAAAATGTCTTTCGTAGTGCATGTTAAGGTTTATTGCTTTCTAGTTATACCGTTTGGGCTCAAGAATACGCGAGCCATGTATCAACGCCTCGTCAATAGAATATCTGAGCATGAGATAGGAAAATCTATGGAGGTCCATGTGGATGACATGATCGTCAAGAGTGAACGTTGGAATTCCCACTTGGATGACCTCTGTCGAGCGTTCAACATCCTGCAACAATATGGTATGAAATGGAACCCTTTAAAGTGTACGTTTGGGTTCTAGGAGGAAAATTCTTAGGCGATGTAGTTAGCCAACTAGGAATTGAGGCCAACCTAGAGAAGATCAAAGCGATCTTCCTTCCCCTCGGAATGTTAGAGAAGTTCAGTTCCTGGTGGGCAAGATAATCTCCCTCGACAGATTCATCTCTTGCTCGGCCGATAGAAACCTGCCCTTCTTCAAAATCCTACGCAATGCTCATAATTTTGCATGGAGTGAGGAATGTGAGCTCGCGCTTCAGGATATGAAGAAGTACCTCTCGTGAGCTCCGTTGCTAACAAAGCCAATCGAAGGAGAACGTCTATTTGTATACCTTTCGGTCTCCTCAAAGGCCACGAGCACAGTACTCATAGCAATCCGCGAGCGCAAGCACCTGTCAGTATACTACCTGAGCAAAACGTTACAGGGTGTGGAAAAGCGTTACATGGAGATAGAGAAATTTGCATCCGCCCTTATCAATACTTCATGGAGATTGAGGCCCTATTTCAAAGATTATTCTATTACCGTGCTTGCGGACCAGCCACTTAGACAAGTCCTCGTGAACCCAAATGTCTCAGAAAGGTTGATAAAATGGTTTATCGAACTGAGCCAATTCAACATTCATTTTAAGCCTCGAACGGCTATACAGGCACAAGCCGTGGTGAACCTACGCGTAGATTGCTTTGGTTTGGACCCCGCACCCTCGGTGGAGGACGGCATGTGGCTCCTGCGCACGGATGGTTCCTCGGCCTCATGGAGGGGGGGGAAGCCGGGGTGACCCTTAGGGGGATCCCTATGGAATTGAAATTGACTACGCGAACAAACTCACCTTCCAAGTCACCAATAACGAAGCTGAGTATAAGGCTCTCATCCAAGGGTTTAGGATTGCTCTCCAAAATGGAGCCTCCAGGATTACTACATACGTGGATTCTCAGTTGATCGCGAGTCAGATTGACGGTACTTATGAGGCTCGAGAAACCACCATGGTGCGGTACTTAACGAAAGCTAAGGAGATTATTTCTAAGTTCAAAGAGTTACACCTATTGCAAGTCCCCCGAGCAAAAAACGAGCGTGTCGATGCCCTCTCAAAGTTTGCATCTGCTCTGGAAGGAACTTGCGAATGCTCAATCACATTTCTCAGAACGGAGATGCTGCTAATAGGCGAGAAAGAGCCCTCAAAAGATGTAGCACCTCCCCTAGTACTACAACCCCCGCACCGCAGCACTTCCCAAGTAACGGATAGGTCCTTTACCTAAGAAATACTACGGCGAACGGTTAGGTAATATTTAAGTAGAACGCGTGAAAACAATGCAGCGGAAGATTTAGATTGAAAACTTTGCCAATAAATGGGGATAGTCATATGATACGAACAAGAGTTAATAAATTAGGGCAATTGACACAATAGGAAGTGTAAAGGTATAAAAGATAAGACTAATTGATTTGGAACATGGTATGATTAGGATTATGAACCTTAGAGTCAACACCTTAATACT
>JBBMKE010389677.1:0-12833 GCA_037834125.1 Lippia alba | reverse complement strand
GAACGGATAACTAGATTAAATTACCAACCAAAGTAGTCTCACATAATCCTAAGCATGCTTTAGAAAATTCCAACTAAAAGAGTTTAGCAATTCATAATATAAACGAAATTAAAGTACGAATAAGCAAACATTGTTTCAATAAAATAAAAGGAAAGAAGAAAACTAGATGGGGCTCCAATTCTCTCTTGTCCGCTGCCTTCTTTTCTGCCGTCTGTCTAATCTCCCCTTTTCTCACTTCTTGTTGTTGCATAAATACTCTTGATTTCATGCATAAAACTCCCACGTCCTTGCCCACGTTCTGCGTGATTAATTGAGGGAAATATTTCCAAGGTAGTGGCTGCATCCCTCAACTATTGGTAACTGATTCCCACGGGTAGTGGCTGCGTGGTTTTCTCTTTCTTAACTCCCTTCTTCTTCTCCACGTGCAACCTTCTTTAAGGATGGGTATATTCTTTTGTTCTCTTTGTGGACTAAGCTTTGGAGTTTATGACTTGATAGAATTAGGTTTGGGCCTATTGTTGGTCTTGAAGTGTTTGGGCTTCAATTAGGAAAGTCTTGACTTGATGACTTAGGAAATAAAATTTCCACCAATCTCTGCACAAATTGGGCCGACTTCTCCTCTTCATGGCAGGCCCAAATAAGCCTTTTTAATTGCAGCCATGCCACGTGATTAATCCAGAAATCTACCACAAAGATAAAAATAATAAAAATCAAACAATTTCCAGGATTAACTAAGGTTTAGGGATTTAATAAATGACAAAACAGGCTATAAATTACCAAGTTAAGCAAAGTATCAGAGTGGGATTAATGGAAATCAAGATTGCAATGGGGAAGTCTTGTGTTCATATAAAGTGCAGAAAAGAAGAAATTACAGTATTGTGTAATCATGTAATGTGAAACTAACAAGTACTCAAAGTTACATCGTTCTTAACGTCATAATTTGACTATAAATTATAGTTAAGGATTTAACATCCCTCCCGTTTATCCTACTAAATATACATAGATAGACTTTTGATACGGATTTTGAATTTCCTATTTCATATGTGTGTTTCATCTTTTATTTTATTCATTTACATACGTAAAATTTATTAATAGAGGTCGAAATTAAAAAGGAGATCTGTTATATGAAAAAAAAAAAAAAATTTCTAATTTCGACCTTCTATTAATACATTTGAGTCATTTGATTTGACACATGTATATGAATAAAATAAAAAATGAAAGACAAATATGAAACACGAGATTCAAAACGTGTGAAATGAGGAACAGCGATCATGAGAATTAAGGACAATCTAATTTTTCTGTGTATGGAAATAGAGCAATTTAATTTTGGCAAAAATAAAATTTTGTTTCAATAAATTTTTTATTTTGACAATTTAATCATGTCCAAATCCAGTTTTACAATTTAGTATCATGACTTTTTAAAAAAATTAAAATGTATATCTGATTCTTGCTGGAAAATCAATTTATCGCTGGCGAGCCACGTAAATGTTTCTGGTGATAATTAAATTAATTTTCCGGCAAAATCGGTATACAGTGGCACATTACAATTTCTTTAAAGATATAAGATTTAACTGTAAAACAATATTTTGATCAGATTAAATTGTTAAAATGAAAAATTTTCCTGAATCAAATTTACATTTTTGCCTTTAATTTTTGTTGTTACTTTTGTTAAGAAATTTCTTGTATTTTCTTTTTATTGTTTATTAATATACGTGATTTGTGTAAATGAGTTGAATAATAAATAAAATATAAAAATGAAATAGAAAGATTTAATGATCTCATATGTATGATTTCAGATTTCTTATTTTAATTATGTATTTCAGGTCTTGTTTTACTCAGGACATCAAATAAATTTCTTATTTTAATTATATATGGATCAAATCAAGAAACAGTCCCTCAAATATTTAACTCGTTGAAAATGGTCCCAAAACAACTAAAGAATACACATTGACATTGTTAAGCTTCTCACGAAAATAATTAATAAATTAACCAAAAAATTAAACATACTTCATGATCACATCAAGTTCTATGGACTCTTTCATTTAACCTTCCCTAATACATGCATGGATTAATATCTAATAATTAGCGATCATCATCATCATATCTCCTTTTTCTTCATAGATCTTTCAGCAGACCTTTTCTTCAAACCCTGGAGCTGCCTCTCCCACACTTCTCTTGAAAACTTGCATTTAACCATACCTTGTGATCTCACATAGGACTCTAATGGATTCTCCAAACCCTTTAACAGCCCATAATCATATACTCGGCATAAATCCGGATCCGAAAGGGTCTCGTAAGCCCTCCTTAATTCGATGAATTTCTTGGTGGATTCCTCCTTTGTTAGATCATGAGAGACAACATCAGGGTGGTATTGTAGAGCCATATTCTTGTAAGCTTTCTTTATCTCATCAAACCCTGCATTTTGAGAACTCAGAGAGAGAAGCTGGTAGAAATTGGTCGTTTTTGATCCATTCTGCATTGATATTCGACATGGAACAGGCTTAATTCTGTGAATGTTGGAGGTGATAACTGGCTTGTAATGTCTGCAATTGTGGGAAACCATTTTTGCTGAGTTTTGAGTGAGGAATATCATATGCATGGACACCTCCATTGTGTGTGTTTGTGTGTGTTTTTCAGATATATGCAGCTGATATATATATATGGAGCTCTGAAGATATTTATAAGAAAATTTACATCTGATTACCCAGTAATTAGGCCAAATTACAACACAATCCATCTTTATCAAGAAATTATAAATGTAGTTCCTCTAATTTATATTGCGTTAGTAGTCCTTCCATTCTATTAGGGCATCCGTCATGATTTTGCTCTGTAATCGCAAAAATATCCTTAAGTAATTTCACAATTTTTGAAATTACCAAAATGCTTATAAAATATTTGAAAAATATTACGAAAACATCCATGTTTGTTACGCATAACTCCTACAAAACGACCGTTTCGATTTCAAAAATTGCATAAATAATTAAGGGTGTTTCCGGAATCATGGGGCAAAACCATGACGAAACCCTAACGGAATAGAGAGACTACTAACGGAATATAAATTAGGACTACATTGTAATTTCCTAATAAAAATAGATTGTACTATAATTAGGCCTAATAATAGAGTAGTTATATATACGTAAATTTCCCTTATAACATATATACATACAAATGCATATTGTTTGTGAGTGGAAAATCTAGGAGAAAGTTCTTAGTTCTTACAGGAAAGATTTGCTGTAAATGATGAAGATTTTTGTTTTGTCTGCAACATGCATGAATGAATTTGTTAAAACGCGTAATTTGAATGCAAATTTAGCCCCAACTGTTTGTTTTCTTCTTAATTTCTGCTTCTGCCAGATATTTCCTGTATTGTTAATTAGGGTTTATGTTATCTAGGTCTACATCTGTTAATATATACATTGGCCTGCACGTACGCATGCATGCTTTTCTAGTGTTTGTATTTGTCTCTTTTCATGTTATTGGCTCGAGGATAATAAATTAAAACAAACAATAAGACAAATTATAGATTAATATTATATATTTAAGGATGGGATATTTGATTAAGGAAAAATCGTAAATTTGGTTTATCAATTGAACCAATTCAAAGTTCTTTTAGTATATTGACAAATAGTATCGTATCTTAAAATTATACAATTTAATGCATCTTTTAACTGGAATTCATTTTTGCATGCAGGTGGCCTAACTTAATTTTACACATGGCGAACTCCTACTTCGCCACGTGTAAATTTTGGAGAGCAAAATCAATTTTCGGCTAAAAATATGCATAAAATTATTTGATTTTGAAGATACAGTCTTATTGTATTGTTGGAAAATAAAATACACTAAAAAAGCTTAATTTGTCGAGTTTTTAGATTTTCCCTTTCATTAATCCAACCAGGATGATGTAATATTCAATCTCCCAATATAATCGATACAAGTAATGCAGTCCTTGATTATATGTTTGAGTTGAGCTACGTGAAGAGGGTGTCAAACGATGGCTTTGAATTTAAAATCTGAACAATCACAGAAGAACTATGATTTGCAGATATGAATATAGATATACAGACACAATACGATATGAATATGATAATATGAATTTTTTCTTGAATTTTCTACGAAAAGAATGTCGGAGTATCCGATAAAATATAGCAAAATAATATTTTCAAAAGTGTGCATGCATGTTCCAATAGAGGCATTAAATGAATGTTTTTCGAACCGAAAATCTGAACAATCACAAATGTAGTTCTTTATTCTCATAGTGTGACAAACGAAAGCTTAAGGACTAAAGGAGCAATAATATGAAAATAGTAATCGTACTAAACATGCTGTGAGAGGGTATTGGGCTTTAGATTTGCATTTCAAATATAATGTTTATGAGCCCAATAGTTGATATAGCAGGACTTCAATAATTCTGAATAATTATATTTCCTAATTTATTTTTCTTTGTTAAATCTATTAGATAATTGATAGCATTCTCCATGCATATATTAATTGTTTTTGCAAGTTTGCAACGATTCAGCTCATGCCAATAGCAAAATTGATCCGAATCGACAAAATCTAAAGTAAGAAAATTACTTTAAAAGTACCTTATAAGATGGCCCAAAAATAAAACAAAATTTTTGCAAATAATTTAATGTTTGTAGGCGCCGCCATACATACTTAGCCAGAGCTAAAAACAACGTCCTTTTGTAGTTATTTAAATTATCTCAAACATTAATAATAATTAAGAAAAAGATTCCAAAAGATGATATGGGGTTGTTATTGGGTCGGATTTTAATCCGAATTCGATTCGAATTTTATCATATTCGTTTGATTAAAATATTCAATGGATCATATCTAATTATAAATATTCGTTATTTAAAATAAATAGACCAGATATGAAACTAGGGAATCCGATCTATTAAAAATGTAAATTTGATTTTCATATTTTATTAAATTAATTATTTTATCCGCAAGGAATATTAAATAAAATAATTAAAATTAAAATTTTCACATATGTCCACCATAAATAATAATGAATTTTAAATGATTTATTCTAAAAAATATAATTTTCTTTATTAATAATCTTAAATTAACCTATTTCTTGTCGGATTCAGATCCAAAATTTTCTAATCTGATTATCGAATCTTCTTGTCAGATTCGAATCGAAATTTCCTGATCTAGTCGGATCCGACACGTTGACACCCCTAAATGATATGCACATTATTATCAATTACTATTATGGGCCCACCACATAATATGAACAAGAATGTAAAGGCCCAATAAGTCAAACTTTAACTGGGCTATATAAATACAGGCCCATTCCAATTACCAACTCACACTGGCTGCAGCATAATTACTAGGGAACAATACCAACCAATGATCTAGAAATATATATATCAAGCCGTATAATTTAGTAGTTCGATGTTATACTATTTTAATTGAAAAGCGTGTATATTTTAGTAGTGGGCATCTAAAAAATTAAAAGTTCGACCCAAACTCAATTATCGTATGATGCTAGTGAAAATCAACACCTCTAAACCCAAAGAAAGGCCCAACTAGTCCCGAGAGAGAAGCAGTCCATATCAGGCTTGCTCACCAGGTGGGCTGACCAGCCCAGCGGGATATCGTTGTACTTCCATTTTTCTTATAATCATCTCCGTTATTAATAACATTCTTTCTTTCTTGCTTTCTTATATTAGTAGTATAAAAATTGACAAACAAAAGTAATCTAAACAATTTTTCTTTTTTTCTTTTCCCTCTACTAAAATCGATTATTGTACCAATCCAATCACTCAATTTCCTACAATAGTAAAACGTATACAATTTTTCTGTAAAGTGAATTCAATTATAATTGAATAATTTATGAAATATTACATTCCAAAAATATGAAAATTCCAGAGACTTCCTTATCAATAATTTGAGTATAGGCCAATTTCACCTCACACTTCTTACTTTTTTCGTTTGAATGTGACCTCAACAAACATTTCGATCGGTAACATGTGATTCTTGTGAAAATAATTGTGTCCAATTTCTTGGGGTTGTCCCACTTAGGTCATAAAGAGGGAAAGATTCAATGCACAAAATTTTTAAGGTGCTAAGTTATAATTATGTTTAATCTTTTTATATACCACAATTATATGTCAGTTACATTTTGGAACCATTTAAATAAGTTTTCTCACACTCAAAATATCATAACCAAAGGCGAATTACATTCCGTGTCCAAATTTATTTTCTTAAGTCAATAAATGAAAATTCAAGTTAGAATCAAAAGAAATACTTATAAAATTATTATTTTTCTTGTGTTATGGCTTGTGGGATGCACTTTAATGCCTATCTCGTGATAAATTATAAATAAATATTTGGTATTGTTTAGACATGGTATCTTATCATATCTGCAACTATAATGTACGGAGACTGACACGACGATACGAATATGAGAATACAAATTGTTTTAAAATTTAAGGATACGATGCAGTTCCAATTCAACATTCAAAGTAAATAGAAATAACATTAATATATAATTTTGTGTATCATGATATTACGACAAAAATTCAAAATAAAAATAATTTAAGTTTAAATTGATATAATACATCTTTTAATAATTTATATATAGAAATTCCTTAAAAAACTAGAATCCTCAGAATTAATATATATATATATATATTATATAAAAATTTAAATATCTTTTTATCATGTTGGATTCGCGTCTGTATCTAACATTAACCGATAAGAAAACTAAATGTATATAAAGTCAGTTCCATGGTTCCTAAATCAAAAGGTGCACAAATCCATGTGATCTTGTACTGTTCAATTCACTACAGGTCAGTCACATAATACTAATATATGAATTATTGAACCTACCCTATGAGTGAAATTATTCATAAGTGGTACTATACCAGGGGACACATGACACATCTCCATTCTCCACAGAGTAGGGAATGGGGCCAAAAATGAATAAAGAGGACTTGAAATGTATCATGGAAATGAAATGAACCTTTAATGTAATTATATTTATAGTCCTCCTTTTTAGAGAAATTGCAGTATTTAGGGTCCCCATTCCTAAGAAAGTGATTGTACCTCCTCAAATAATTGTGCTAAGAATTGGAGTTTTAATGTAAATATGTAATGGGAAATTCTACATAAATTCAATTCTAATTTACTAAGAAAGAAATAGCAAATGTGGTATAAATTCTCTTGATTCAAACGTGAAACCATTTAATACCTAATCTATACACACTACAAAAAAAGTGGCTTTTAGCTACGGTACCCAAATCGTAGTGAAAAAGTGCAAACCGTAGGCAATGAATTATTGGCTACGGTTTTGCTACGGTTTGGCACCCGTAACAAGTGTAGCCGTGGTGAATACTTAGCTACGGTTTGTAAACCGTAGCCAAAGCTTTCCCTACGTTTGGACCTAATATTAGCGACGGTTTACTAAATCGTGGCAAATATTTTACAAACAATACCTACATTAGTAAACTCGTAGTTAATAATGTTTTTGGCTACAATTTAGCCAATTGTAGTCAATATTATAAATTATTCCCTACAGTTTGGATTGACTAAGGTGCAAACCGTAGCCATTAATATAAAATATTTATTTATTTTAATATTATCAAAATTTGTCAATATATAATTTTTTATTAAAAATAAAAAAAATCTAGTTCATTATTAAAAGCAATATTGAACAGAAAATAATTTCAAATCATTATACACATTTAACATAAATTAATTCAATAACATCATTTTCATTTATAAATCCAATAATCCAAACACAAATTTTGGTATGATCCTAAAATTACAAATATAAACAACTCTACCAAAGTAGCAACACCTAGCTAACAAATGTTCTATCTATTATTAATTTTAACAATTCCGAGGTACTTTAAAATCAAACCAAAGCAAGTCATCTTCTTCCCCGGATTCAACCAATTGTCTCATGTTACTCACCTACAGTAGAAACAAACAACTTTGATCAGAAAATATGTATGGCACCCAACAAATAAACAAAAGAATTTATATCGTATTTAGTTATGATCATCCCACTCACCATATTACCCTTCGCCCTTGTCGTCGTTGTAACAGAGACCTAGTTCTTTGTAAAGGCTTTAACAATCCTGCTGTTGACAAATGTTTGAATAGTAGAATCTCTGTTGCACATATGAGTATGACTTTCTCAATTTCCAACATTAGTTCTTTGGGGCCTAAAAGCAAAAAATAATAAAAACTGAATGAGCTATCAATTATACTATCAACAAAAAGACAAGTAAATAAACAAGAAAATGACAACTGAATAACATAAACCTGAAGGTAGTAAGTAACAATCCACAAGGAAATTGATCATATGAATGCTTATATCTATTAATGTTAAATTTGACCAAAATAAAAACGGAAAATGCATACAGTAATCTCAGCTTATATTACTCGTAGTTCTTTGAAAGACTGCTCAAGACTTGCACTTTACAGCAACATATCACATTTTTCAACATAAAAGATATGCAAGACGAAATGTGTCCATCATTTATTTGTAAATTAATGATAGATTCTACAATATAGATTAATAAAATTGCTAATCAACATTGAAACATGCACTGACCCATAAGCAAGGTGTTAGGGTGCTATTCTAAAGTCTGAAATTTCACATAATTTCCAGAGGGTCACCGCCCTTCGAACTGAAAGAGCATGTTAGCTTCCCCATCTTTAGAATTAGCTAATAACCTGTAATGCAGAATCGATGACAAAGGAATAATTTGACTCTAGAGAATCTAAAATTGGATTATAGAAAGAAACTAGTAGATCTGCAAAAACACCTTCGACTTTTGCCATATGGGTATCTAAGCAGAAACACCTTCGCCTTTTGTCATATGGGTAATCTGCAGGAGATGATTTGGATTTAGCACCCATTTCGATTCAACACCCAAAATAAAGAAGGAAACTGGAAATACTTCTCAAAAAAATAGATTCAGAAAAAGTTAAACACCCATTTCGATTCTACACGGAAAAAAAAAAGGAAACACTTATCATACAAAATTTAGAAAAAAACAAAGGGAAAAGAAAAAACATAGCTAAACAGTTGACAAGAAGAAATGGTCAGATCTAGAAAAAATGGGAAATGAGAAATAGAGAAACAGAGGAGAGACTTAACCCCTTGTTGATTGTAGCGGCGGCGGTGAGACAGACGAAGTCACGAAGGTAGCACTGGCGTGAGATTAGAGAATGAAAGTGAGAAGAAGATTGGGGGAGAGAGGCACACGATAAAGCAAATTGGGAATAAGAGGGAAATTCTGGAGAATTTTAAAAAAGCGGGAGACTGAAAAAATTATGAAAAATTGAAAATTTTAGGAGAGTAGGAGGGAGGGAGAATGGAACTATTAAAATTTATTTATTATAAAAAGTAAATTAATTAACTAATTTTAGAAATTATTTATTCTAATAATTGATATAAAATTGTGCATGAAATAATTTAAATTTTCAATTTCTTAATCTTAATCCTACATCATTTTATAACTATTAAAATATTAAATACAATTTTAAGTTTTGTTTATTTATCCTAATTAAAAATAATTCTTAAAATCTAATAATTACGATTTTGAATTAATATATCTTCACGAAGATGCAATAAATCAATTCTTTCTTACTATGTATCACCTTACTCCACTCAACCAAATGAATTTTCTTCCTATTGATATTCGTTGACCAAAGGAAGTTTCAATTAATTTGGTCAAGTTTATCATTCACATTCATCGAGAACTAGGTCGAATGCATGTGATAAATAGGTATGGAAGACGTCACAGATTGATTAATCAACATCATGCGTCCCGCGATCTACTAGAGTTGACCGCATCTTCAATCATATAGCTAAGCTATTCCGAGTAAAGTACAAACAGGTAGGGTAAAAACGGATCTCCCTGTTGGAACTCACATGTTGGAGTAGTTCTCTTGGCTGGATCGCCATCCCAGAGAATTTGAGGCTTCACGCTCCTAATTACATTCATAATCAATCTTACCATCATATCTGGAAAGTCAAAGAAAGTTAATGTCTCCTAAAGGAACTCCCAATTAACTTTATCATACGCTTCCCCTAAATCTAGTTTGAGTATAACATTCCCCTTGTTTTGCATTTAGATTTTATCATCGAGTGCATCACGCTTCTTTGATCGTCAATATACTGTCGAGAGTGCTTCTACCAGGCATAAAGGAGCTTTGATAAGGTCCGACAATGTCGGCTATGAATGGTTTAATCCTCATGATGATAAGCTCCATGAGGATCTTCAAAATAACATTACATGAAGCAATCAGTCTGAAATCACTAGCATCTTCAGGGTTAGCAATTTTTTAGATTAAACAAATATAAGCATGACCCATATCATTTGAAATATTATAATAATTGAAGCAATTGGTCAGGTAATCATAAATGAAGTTCCCCACAGTTTCTCAATATCTTTTGCAGAAAAAAGCCTGACGCCCATTTGGATTGACCCGATACTTTAAACCTATTAATGGGATTAACAACTAAGCGTACCTCTTCTTTGGAAATTGGATTGCTTAGTCATGTTGCACATTCGCAACCAAGATTTTTGTATGTAAGGGTATCGATAATGGAAGAGATTATCTCAAATAGGGCAATTCGTAATACTCTCTTCCTTCCCTCTTCCTATCCTAAATAAGGTCAGTCTTATATAGCTAGAATTTGAATCAAATTAAAGAAAGAAGATCAAGATAAGTACATCATTAGGTTCGAATTGGATATGTTAAGCATATAAGGCCAATAGCCTGATGTTAGCTTCTACGACATAAGCTTTCATGAACAGAAAAATGGGAAATAAGTGAAAATGAGTTTTGAACAGTCATTTCCTTTTGCCCAAATCCAGAAAAATTCGTCAATAAATGACGAACTCCATTATAAATATGGTAGGACAGGGCTAAGGTAGTAATCTCGACGGCTCCGCGAAATGTACCTTTGCAACGGGCTTAGTGGAATACTATGTTGAGAATAAACGCCCCCTCTTATAAATAATCCATCAAAAGAGTCATGAATATGCTGATTAATTCAGCTCTTCACATCATCCCTAATGTGATTAAATGAAGTATGTTCATCTCATTTAGTTCTAAATGAGCACTAAATCTATAAATATCCAATAAGCACATATGTATATATGTAAATGTTATAATTTCTATATACCAAAATTATCATTTTTTATACTAACCTCAACACCAAACGTGCATGCTGGATTTGATCTCCCATGAGGAGATGTTGCAGGACATAAACTTCTTTTTCTTTTTTAATTATTTAAAAAAAATCCTAAAAAAGTATATTCTGATATTTTGTCTGCTCGATTATTCGATAAATTTTATCTTCTTATTTTTGACATATTTTAAAAGTTATATTTTTATTTATTAGGATATAAACAAGAATTTATAGTTTATTTTTTCATTTAAATATGGATTATTAAATTATCGATTAAATAATACTTTTTATATAATAATAATAATAATAATAATTAAATATGATGGTCCTGATAATATCCGTTCTCACAAAGGTTATTCATTAAGTAATTTGCGTTCAATATACTAATTACAATTAATTATAAAAATATTTAAATACTCAAATTATAAATGATTAAGCATCACTTATGCTATTAATTTTAATGTAGTCTTTAAAAACTGTATTACTTACGATTTCTTTTATTATTGCAGGCTTTAATAAATTTATTAATTACGGTTATATAATCGTAAGCAATACTTTGTTCTTTGCTTACGGTTTTAGTGAGAATTGTAGTCTTTTAATAAACATATTAACTACATTTGTAGAAGTGCAAGCAATAACAAAGTATTGATTACGATTTGGATTAAAAATGTAGTTGTTTAAAATTTTATTCCTTACGATTGTACTTTTGTAAGTAATAATCAGTTATTCCCTACGGTTCTGGTGTATACCGTAGTCCTTTATAAAATTTTAAGACTACACGCAAAAAACCATAGTGAAAAGTTTAATACTTACGGTTTTACAAGTGTAAGCAAAAGTGGCATTGGGAAGGGTTTTTTCTTGTAGTGTGTAGTTTCTTATACTCTTATGGGGTGTAAATGTAATTAACCCATAATAAAAATAGTGGTGCACACGTTATTACTTTTTACACTCTATGAGACCAAAATTATATTTTATATATATATATATATTTTATTTTATATTATTAAAAGAATTCTTCAATCACAAAAATATTTTATTATAGTACTCCTATAGGACTTTTATATAAAAATGCGAGGTATAATGTGAATTAATTTGTTATCTTCCAATTTGTTAGACATCTGTTATTATTACTTAAAAGTTTATACTCGACATAGAGAACTATCAACAAACACTTTTTTTAATATTTTTAAATTGATAATTTGTAATATGCGTTTACATAATTATTCTTAATAAAAAATTATTAACATAATTATTATGAGGGTATTTCAAACGATCGATAAATTTCAAATAAATCAAAAACTCAATTTTTACTTATATATATATATATATATATATATATATATTAATAATATGAAATCTCTAAGATTCAATTTTTGAAGACAAAAGCACCCTGAACAAAATCCAATACAATCCAACACGACCCGCTGGACTTCACTTCTCACAGGCCCACTATATATCAAAGTAAATAATTTTATATGGTACTTTAATTAACTCGCCCATTCCTATAAAATAAACACGGAATTTCCCATACTCCCATGTATAAACTGCAAACATTCACTTGGTCAAATTCATGCTAAAATCCCACAATTTTTTTGCCAAATCTTTATCTTGAGCCATATCACTTGGTTTGGCCAGATTGTTGTCTGAGAAATATTCACCACTTATCCCC
>JBBMKE010389353.1:0-12835 GCA_037834125.1 Lippia alba | reverse complement strand
GCTGCTTTCGTGGAGTCTGGAAAGATTCGGTAAATCCAAGGAGAGGGGTCAAGCCGCGTGAAGAGCAATTCTGGGCGACTGAATTGCTTCAAGAAAGAACCCCTAAAACGTAAGACCATATTTGAGTTCCTCTTGTTATTGTGCTTCTAATTATATATGTATTTCATGAATTAATGTTGGGGAAGCTTGAGTATCGAATATGGGTAAATAGTTAGGGTTTGAGGGATTTTGTGACTACATGTGTTTCCATGGCTCTTGATGGTTTTAAATGCTTATATGATAATCTTTGATACCTATTCTTTGGTTATTTATGATTCATGAGGTTGGTAGATGGTTGGGAGAAAATTTACCATTTATGCCTATATGGGTTTTTGGGGGAATTCATGAGTTCTTGCCTATTTGCTCATTTTGGATGAAATATGTGCATATATGATGATTCTTGGCATGAGTGAGCTTCAATCCCTTGGTTATTTATGGATTCTTTGTTGGGTAGTTGCTTGGGGAGATTGTTGCTATTAATGACTTTGATGGGTTTGTGGGGGAAAGCATAAAAACTTGATTCTTGGATCAATTTGTGTGATATATGTGCTCATTAGATGATTTATGGCATGAGTGAAGGTTATAGCTTGGTGAAAGCCCTTAAATCCGTGATCCCCTTCATCCCCATTGTTGTAATTGAGATGTATTATGTGTTGTGAGTTAGTTTTGTGCATTGTGGTGCTAAGAGTTTGAGTTTTGGATCCAATTACGCTTCCTTGAATGCAAGCTTTGTCGGTTGTGTCTCTTTATGTGTATTTGTGCGTTTCGTTGGAGTTTTGTGCATGAGCTAGTGTTTCCTTGATGCTAATTGATGCCTAATGTGTTCAAGCATGAGTTAACAAGTTTATGAATGAGTTTGGTTTGGATTTGGATTGATTGATCATGCCTTGAACTTGCCTCGGCCGATTTTACTTTGTTTGAGGTATTTTTCGGTTCTGCATGGGATCCACGACCGTGGATTTTTGCCATACGGCCTCAGAAGTTAACACGCATCCTTGATAAGGTCTTGAAATAAAGAATAAACAAATATAAAAAGAGAATAAACAGAATAAAGAATAATTAATTAAAGGAAAGAATTATATGATTTTAATATATACACACACATACCAAAAATAATGAACAATCTAAATAATATTTTTTTATTTGATTCAATAATGGTGTCACTCAATTATTAAATTTTTCGTGTGCAAATGAAATTCTTTCACATGAAAAAGAATGCAAATATTTATTAATTTTGTTATATTTTACTTAGTGATCGGTTGTTAATTGTATCATTTTAACTTATTTAACTTACCAAAAAAAAAGATACATAGTTCAACAAGGTTTGTTTTAATATTAATATATTAATCAATTGAATTCAAATTTTATGATATAAGTTGTCCATTTTATAATTTTAAGGCCTCTAATTTAAAATGTTATAATAAGACATATCTAACAAATTGATTCACTTTATAATTTTTAATAAATTTTGGTAATTATCTAAAATAAAATATAATTTAAATTGAATAAGTTAACGTAAGACAATTTTCAATAAATCAATCCTAATGTAATTCTAATTATATAAGTTCATAATTCTAATTACCTAAGCTCATAAACTTTCTTAAACTATAATCATATTATAACTCTATAAACTTAACTAATTAAAAAACTAATATAATTGAATGATTTACATAAAATATTTTTTAATAAACTAATGAATCTTAATGTTATATTTTTCAATTAACTAGTACTTATGTGATTGAAACTATCTAAGTCTAATTAATCATATAATCTTTCTTTAATTTATATAAAAAATATAAATAAATGCATAAATACTATTTAAATATGATTATTAACATAATCTATATATGTTAAAAAGTAGAATAGGATTTTGATTTCTTACGACTTAATATATCATAATTTAGAATTGTAAGTCGTCAACGATTAAAATTAATTTAAATTAAGAATTCTAAAAAGATTCAATATATGTGTATGCAAAAATAAGATATAATCAAATTTTATAAATTATTTTTATAATGTTCAATTAAACATTCCTTGAATTTTTTATATAAATAAACTCTTTTAATTATTTCTACTACATATATAAAATAAATAATAAAAAATAATATAAGTCTTAAATATTGTTCATTAGAAAAATAGAATCCAAGATCAAATGGCAAAAATATAATAAAAAAGAGATATTAGTTAAAAGAAAGAATTACATGATTTTAATTATATACGTAGACATACTAAAATTAATCAACAATCAAAATAATATTTTTTTTATTTCATTCAATAATGTTGTCACTTAGTTATCAAATTAGTCAGCAAATGAAGTTCTTTCACACGAAAAAGAATGCAAGTATTTATTAATTTTGTTATATTTTACTTGGTGACCAGTTGTTAATTGTATCATTTATTGTTCATGATTTAAAAGACATCACATCATGATTTAAAAGACATCACGAGTTTTTTAGGAAAAATTGCTTTTAAAATATCAATTATGCAGTAAGGGGATTTCTAAAAAGGCGGTTGCATATATTCATGCAATCGAGTTTCAAAAGAGATGATCATACTTTGATAATTTTGGGGTCAAAATATAAAATTACAACACACGGTCAACTTGATCAATTTATCTGTGTTGAATTTTTTTACTAAGAAAAAAATTCCCAAGTTTATGTGCCAGTTATGAAACACATGGTGTATGAATTATCATGTGGATGAAAGAACCTAAATAATTTTTGTATGCTGGATGGAGAATGTAAATATCATTACTCATGTTCATATTATGAAAATAAAATACAATTCGATCTGGGGAAGGAGAATAATCAGAGTGATGGTCCAAGTTCGCAATACGTAACTTTACAACCAATGTACAATACCTTATAATCTATATCCGTTATTAAGTTATAATTTTGACATTTGGGAATTTTTCCTAGAGTTACAACTATGAAATATATTTATAAAGGATATGACAAAGGGAGAATCAATATTGCGTACATTGGTAAACAAAAATTTGAAGATTAGATTAAACAATTTGAATATGCTAGATTGAGTTTTAGCTCAAGAAATAATATGAAAAACTTTTGAATTTAATTTGAATGGGATGGATCTAGCAATTATCGATTTAGATCAATATCATCGAAAGCAGCAATACATGACTTATTGGTCGATTCAAAACCTGAAGGATATTTTGACTTGGGATCATTGTTCTAGGACAATGGTCATTGAACAATCTTCAATGTGCTCGAAAATCGAAAAAAGCAACAAAAAAAATTGCAAAAAAAAAAATCTAGATCATTATATATGAGACAAGGAAGATAAATATTTGAAAGATTTGAAAAAAAAATTGATAACAAAATATAACAAACTAACAAATTCTAAATTAAGGCCATAATTATTAAATGGATAATTATAAATTCTGAGAGATCTCATATTCGAGTATTCGGGTATACAGCCAGTTACCTACCATTCATAAGGATCGGGGAAAATGATAAATCTCTGTAAATTTTAGTAATTCGACTCCACTTGAACTCACAATGAATATAAAAAGAATCCATCATAAACATGGTGTTATTTGCAATTTTTCTAGGTCTTTTCGTAGTTAACTTTTGAACTTCAAGATATATTTCTTTTAATTTCTCAATTATAAGAATTTTTCAATGATAATTAATGAATTACATAATTATACCATTATTAAATAGTTTCGGTGAGCCTCAAAAGCTTACCTCGATGACAAGGCAGTAATAGTAGTTGTAACAAATGTGGGACACGAAGTTATAGCTAATAGCCAAATTGCACGTAAGATTAAGAACCATTGCAACTACGTATGGTGCTACCCTTGTTTTCTTTGGTGGGATATGGTGCAATCCTTGTTGCAGTAACTAATACATGTTTTGAAAAAATGGATAATGTGATTTTTATATAGTTCATCGACTGCTATTTTATGATTATCCTATGATTTGTAGAAAATTTTAGAGAAAATTTTGGTGAGAACTGACCAATTAAATCACAAATGTATTAGTCCACTTATCATACATGTTGAGAAAATGGATAATGTGATTTTGATAGTTCATCGACTTTGCTATTTTATGATTATCATATGATTTGTATAAAATTTTAAAGAAAATTTTGGAGAATTGACCAATTAAATCACAAATATATTAATTCACTTATATCATATGATTAATTTGATCTTTATCTTACAAGACTCGAGCCCATAAGTTTTCTTTCTTCGACCTCCATTGAATCTTCAAACCTCTAACTAATAAGTATAAAAATTAATGTGACAAAAAGGAATTCATAAAAAACTTGATATAAAAGCTTGAATTTTCATAAAGAACTCCCGTATAAAAGAAAATGCATGCATATTAATTCCGTAAAATCAAGTTTTGCCCCAAAAGTCTATTTTTGTTCAGTATAACAAGTTTATATAATCTTTTCTTGGGACAAGTCTAAACTCGAAATATGAAGTATCTGTGGACAAATTTTAAATATCATAGTAATTTTTCACATGCGTATGTCATCCATTAACACTATGTTATTTTATTTAAATATTTTGTGTTGTGGTATCTAATTAGAGTGCGACAAGCATTGACGAAGAGAAAGTTCTTATTTAAATGATTTTAAGTTTCGAACCTGAATAAACAAAATACAAAATAAAGAGAAATTCTAGAAAGTGCGAATTGAACCATCAAGAAGTTAGTAAAAACACAAATATTTATTCAAGTAGCTTCAACTGCACATAATTATAACTCATAATCAAACAGTACTACGAAATTCTAAAAAACCATACTAATAACCTGTAACAAACATCAATTATTTGATTCTAGCTAGGTTAATTAACCTAAGACATATATTATTACACATGCATGTATTTTTCTAGAGCTGATCGGGCCAAAGAAATGCTCCCATGGCAAACTTCCTTGGCTGATGAACATCTTCGACGACGGGCAACCCGTATTCGTTTAACAAAAGATCAAGTTGCCATTCAGGCATTGTCTTGTAATCAGATTTTTTGTACCTCTGGTAGTGAAGAGGCATCTGAAAAACCAAAAGGATTTGGATTATTTTCGCCGCTCATGTGGTGGCCGTTCCGTCTGCATCCACCGCCATGCGCGTCGGCCCTTGCGGAGGAGTCCGGTGAGTTATTGGCTGCTGTTGTAGTCGACATTATATTGTTGAGGCTTTCTTTGTGTTTTTGGGTTGATTTGTTACGGGAGTGATATGAGGCCCTAAATTAAACAAAAGGTTTAATTTGCTATTGTTCCCTTCTCATATAAAAATGAAAAAGAAAAAAATTATACTGACTCATAAATTTAAAAGTTGTGTGTGATATAAAAAAGTTCATAGTCCAAAAGGAAAAATAAGAAATTATTTAATCATGTCAGAAATATTAAACACTATAAAGAATATACACGTTATAGTTTTTTCCAATTTCAAAAAACATTGTTAGACGAAGATACACTTTATGGGTTTTTTCAATTTCCAAAAATTATTGTTAGATCAGATGGAAAGTTTTCCATCAGATCCTGAATTGTTTAAGAAAATGATAGATTATCATATATTGAGAAGGATGTGTTTAGTATAATGAGTAATTATAAAAATATGATGCGTTTTCCAAATATAAAAAAAAAATATAGAGAACAATTATAAAAGAAACAATTTTAATGAAGTATTTATTTTTTCAATATTTCTTTTGTACATTTAGCTTTTTTTGGGCGTATCTAAGTCTCAATTCGCCTTCTTTCTCGCTTCCACCCTATGAGTCTGTTTCCTTGTTATATGAGTACTTGTTACCCATTCATCATCTATTATGAGAGCATTTATCTGGTACCTCTTTCTTCTAGTTATGGTTGAGAGATGAAAGAAACTTTTATATTTATTTCTAAATATAAGCCAATTAATTATTGACTTTTAAAACTAAATAATCTCTCTTGGTGAAGTAGTTTGTTATATTTTGTCATTAATTCTTTTTTTTTCAAATCTTTCGAATATATAACTTTCTTGTCTCATATATAATGCTCTAAAATTTTTTTATAATTTTTTTATTGTTTTTTTTACACTTTTCGAGTACATTGAAGATTGTTCACCATTGTCCTAGAGCAATGATCTCAAGTCAAAATATCCTTCAAGTTTTGATTCGGCCAATAAGTAATGTATTGCTGCTTTGGATGGTATTGATCTAAATTGATAATTGCTAGATAATCTCATTCAAATTAAATTCAAAAAATTTTCATATTATTTATTGAGTTAAAACTCAATCTAGCATTTTCAAATTGTTTAATCTAATCTTCAAAATTTTGTTAACCATTGTACGCGATATTAATTCTCACTTTATTATATCCTTTATAAATATATTTGTAAAGATATTTCACAGTTGTCACTCTAAGAAAAATTCCGACATTAATGTGAGAATTATAACTTAATAGCAAATATAGATTATAAGCTTGGACTATGTTTTCGTAATATGAACATGAGTAATGATATTCACATTCTACATCCATCATAAAAAATTTATTTAGGTTCTTTCATCCACATGATTCATGCACCACGTGTTTCATAAATGACTCATAAAGTTTGGGACTCTTTTCTTAGTTAAAAAATTTGACACTGATAAATTGATCAAGTTGATCGTGTGTTGTAATTTTGTATTTTGATCCCAAAATTATTAAAATACGAGCATGTGGCAACCATCTCTTTTGAAACTTGATTGCATGAATATATGCAAGCACCTTTCTAGAGGTCTCCTTATTGAATAATTGATATTTTAAATCTTGTAACTTTTCCCAAAAAACTCGTGATGTCTTTTAAATGATGAACAATAAATGATACAATTAATAACTGATCACTAAGTAAAACATAACAAATTAATAAATACTTGCATTCTTTTTCGTGTGAAAGAACTTCATTTGCAAACGAAAAATTTAATAATTGAGTGATGTCATTATTGAATCAAATAAAAAAACATTATTTGAATTGTTCATTAATTTTGGTATGGCTATGTGTATAGATTAAAATCATGTAAATCATTCTTTTAACTAATATCTCTTTTTTATTCTCTCTTTGCTATTTGATCTTCGATTCTATTTTGATTTATATTTTTCTAATGAATATTATTTAAGATTTAAATTATTTTTTATTATTTATTTTATGTATGTAGTAGAAATAATTAAAAGAGTATATTTATATAAAAAACTCAAGGAATGTTTAATTGAACATTATAAAAATAATTTGTAAAATTATATTATATTTATTTTTATATACACATATATTGATTTTTTCTTTAAAAATTCTTAATTTAAAGTAATTTTGATCTGAGGACTTACAATTCTAAATTATGATATATTAAGTCGTAAGAAATCAAAAATCATATTTCATATTTTTAATACATATAGATTATGTTAATCATCCTATCTAAATAATATTTAAGCATTTAGTTTATATTTTATTATATAAACTAAAGGAAGATTATATGATTAATTAGATTTTGATAATTATGATTAATTATATAAGTATTAGTTGTTTGAAAATATAACATTAAGATTCATTAGTTTATTAAAAATATTTTATGTAAATCATTCGATTATATCATTTTGTTAATTAGTTAAGTTTATAGAATTATAATATGATTATAATTTAAGAAAGGAAATTTATAGAATTATAATATGATTATAATTTAAGAAAGTTTATGAACTTAGGTAATTAGAATTACGTATTTATATAATTGGAATTACATTAGGATTGATTTATTGAAAATTATCTTATGTAACTTTTATTTTGTCTTATGTAACTTATTCAATTTAAATTAGGAAAAATTACATCTAGGTACCCTGTATTTAGCCATAATTACAAATCAGGACCTATTTCTTTCGTTTTTTTACATATTAGTCCCTAAAGTTTGATCCCGTTAGAGGTCCCAGGCAACCGTTAGGGTTCCGTAAAATTTTTGACCTGTTCTTCCAAAAATACCCTTGAATTTTTTGTTAACATCTTACAAAACAATCCCTCAATGTTCTACCACCTTACAAAACGACCCCTCTATTTTGTGTATATAACAAAACAGTCCCTATGAGAGTTTGGTAAACCTGACGGAACCCTAACGGAAGGTAGGGACCTCTAACGAAATCAAACTTTAGGGACTAATATGTGAAAAACGAAAGAATTGGTCCTGATTTATAATTATGGCTAAATGCAGGGTACCTGGATGTAATTTTCCCTTATTAAAACATTGTGAATTCGAATTTCAATTTCGAATACAAAATATATAATAGTTTTTTTATTTAGTTGTCTATACTTAACTTACTCGATAGTGGATATTTTAATCCCTAAATAAATTTTATTATTTTTTTAATAAGGGACCATAGAAAAATTGTGCGAGCAAATTAAAGGGAACACGAATCGCTTTAAAAACAATTATCATCAATGAATTTTAATGTCTTTAATCAATTTCAGATTATTATAATTTTTGTATATATTGAGAGACTTAGGAATTTTCAGCCCCCACTATTGAAAATTTTTGGATCCGCCCCTGTTCAACAAGAAAGTATCAATGATAGAAGTCATAGAACTACGCTATCATACTTTTTTACCCTTTCGTTTTGTTACGAACATGCTTAGAAGGCGTGTAACGAAAAGGTTTGTCAAATATTTTATAGAACTTATATAAGCTGAGTCAAACACCCTCTTAGGTTGATTTAACATCCCAAAATCAAGGGCCAAATATATGTGTGTTTTAATGTTTCGTACTCCCAAACCAGTTCATAAAGTCTGTGGGGGCCTTGAAGACAGATATACAAGATAAGGAGTGTAATCATCACACAGAAAAACTAAGCAAGCTTTGCTATATATGTCGAAGGATGTTCCACATAGCATGCTCTGATCTTATCCAGTAGGACATTGCATGTCTCTAACATATGATAATCCCACATTTATGAAATGAAATATTAAATCTTCTGCTTTTAATCATTTCATTGCAATTAACAGTATCACATAATTAAAGTACAAAGATTATGCACTGATATATCCCATGAAACATATCAGTTAAATGACTAATATAATATAAATATATAAAGGGTAATTGGTCATTAAGTTTTTGGGGTTTCCCATTGCTTATGTTCTTGAATTTCGTGTGCAAGTGAGGTTTATAATCTCAAGATATATTCAGCATGTACACAACTTCATTGGAGAAAAACATTTAAAAACTTTTTGGGATTTGGAGAAGTGCATTTTTAGAAAAATCTCTCCAAAACCAATGGAGTTATCATCAAAATATTAGGAAAATTAAAGACCCACTTCATTTAACACAAAAATAAAAGTAAAAATAAATTAAAATAATAATAAGAAGAAGAAGAAGCAGCAGCAGGAGGAGGAGGAGGAAAATAAGCTCAATTCTAAGTGGCCAAAAATGGGGTAAAATAACAAGGAAATAAGATTTATATATGCATACATATGGACCCATTTCCAAATATAGAAACAACCTATAATCATATATAACTCTACGGCTCCCTGTCGTTTCCTTCCAAAAAAAACCTATGATCATATATATATATATGTATATATATATATATGTTCTACACTCTACATTCTACTTATATATCTAATAATGTGGCAGATTAATAAGTATGCACAAGTCCTTGCATTTATTACAGACTTATGCTATGTTCATTATTTGTTCCATAAATATTGAATTCAAATATAAATTACAAGATCGATAATGAGGAGATTAATGACTTTTTTTTAATATATATTTTTTATCTCTCATAATTTCTCTCATTCAATTGAATGAAAAATTAATTTCCCGGTGTGTACTGAAAGCGTTTTTTTATAAAAACCTCTACCGACGTTATTTATTATATTCATAAGATTGGAACATAACACCTTTTGTTACGGACCTTTTAAGATATAAATTTTTTTCCCACTGCTCAAAATCTCAAACACAAAATATCCAAAAGGATTGCTAAACTATATATGGTGGTATTCATATAGACGTGGATGCTACACTATTTCTATTTCAAAATCGTTAGCTACCTAACCGCTAGTACACATAACTAACAAGAAGTCAACACAAACCTACTTTCACGCTAAGCATGCGAAAACAATAGTAATCAACACAAACAAGACCAATATTCAACTCAGATTATTTATGTCAAAATTTAAGAAAAGAAATTTTTGAGCAAAAATTATGTAAAATCTTGTACCTTGAGCTCGCAAACTCATACAATTTCCCTTTGGGGGAGAAGATTATGACTCCAACTTCTGCATCACAAAGAACTGAGAGCTCAAAAGCCTTCTTTAAGAGCCCACTTCTGCGCTTGCTGAAAGTCACCTGCCTACTCGTTGCATTCTCTATCCTTTTTATCTGAGTTTTTCCCCTCACCATATTCTCCTCTATCTATATATACACACAATGACAGTGCTCCTAATGGCGAAATTGCTGCTAAAGGAAATGGATGCAGAATAATTCCCAGAAAAAAGAAGTAACCAAAATCTAGATTTCCGAAAATAGAAAGGGTTGAAGAACTCAGTTGATTGACTCCAAAAATAGCAAGAAACAAAGAAAGAATCTTGAGGGTTTTTCAGATCTGCAACATTAAGGGAAGGGGAAGCATATTTGTGTTGTTAGGTAAGGGGATTAATTGGAAACCCTAGATTCATTTCTGAAGACAGCTTTCTATATTTGGGTGAGGTCTGAAAGTTGTTGGATAGGTGAATGAGAATTGTTACCAGTTTGCTTTATAATGGGAAAGAATAGCTTCTTTTTTTTTTATATTATATATATGTATATTTCTTCTTTTGGAAAAAATTAAGAAAGCCGAGAGAAAGGAAATAGGTTACTTTCTTGATCTTTAGAATTGAAATAGGTAAGTTTCGAAGAATAATACTGCAAGAACCAGACAAGTGGTGGAAAAAGATGCTATTTGGTCCTTTGGGGACACGAAATATATGTGTTGCTAATATTATTAAATATTTATCTGAATTGACTGATCATTGATCGGGTGTCCTGCATATTGAATTCAAATATTATTCTATGAAGTGGAGATTTTACTTTTTATTTAATTTTCTAGCTTCCGCATGTGTAATGAATAGAGGGAAAAATTGTCGGTCATTCTGTATCTAATAAATATAAAAAAAAATTATTATTATTATTATTATTATTATTATTATTATTATTATTATTATTATTATTTGATCATAATCATATCATTAATTATTTTTTTTAATTAATCTCATCAATAAGGTTTTTTTAATGAATTAGACCAAACAAGCACCTTCATACACCAAATTAATTCTTGATTTTTAGGATTGGTTTTTATAAATATGTGTGGTAATAATTTTGACAATTTTGAAAGACGTTCAGAATAAGAATTTTTTTTGGTGCATCATTGTAAAATGTTTCTTGAAACTCCTCTGATTTGGACAGGTATGTAATTGTTAGTTATAAGGCAACTAGTTCGTCCTAAAACTCATTTTCGTGTTGAAATGGACAAGAAAGAAACAATCTCGTCACATAGACCATAGAGTGCATCTTGATTTATTAATTACGGAAATTTGGAATTTTGGTCATATAACGCAATCAGTTTGTGACAAAATCAGTAGAAACAAACCGGTGCCGATGGTACACCATCAAGAACGAGCTAGCCCAGTGTCTGGAAATGAAAAGTTGTTGTGTCCAATTTCCTTGGATGAAACGAACATTATCTAATTTCGGACACAAATACATAAAAGTAGTTCAATTAAGAATAAACAATGGAGCCCAACAAGGTAATGATTGTTGGTTTCCAGATGATTCAATTGAGGAATAGGCACCATAAAACTACAGTTAAATAACAAAACAAAAGTGCAGTTGGCACTATAGCAAAAATGGCACTATCAAATTGTAATATTTCATATAGTGCAGTTGGCACTATAGCAAAAATGGCACTATCAAATTGTAATATTTTACTCTAAATGGGTGGGTTGGCCAAACTTCTATCAAAATGCAGTTCGTTATTCCCTAGTAATTGACGAGATAATTCTAATTTTAATTTAATTTAGTTAAGTGTTACTAGGTATCTGCACACTCGATTCGTGTGTAAAAAAAATAAATTAATTAAAATTTTCATATTTTTACTTAGTTTATAAATATTTTTAATATAATTACAATTTTATGATAAATAAATGAATAAATTAAATAAGATAATATCAAATTGAGAAAAAAATTAAGATAAATAAATAATAAAAAAGAAAAAATTTTTGAGAGCCACGTGAATACTGAAGAGATTAAGTAGAAAACTGTAAACGTATCTTGTTAGAACTTATGTAAAAAAATAAAGAAAAAAAAGAGTTCATAATACCAAATTAGCCTCTCACTTGATATAATAATATAGATAATGAAAAGTCAATGTGTTATAATGTAAAGTTTGAAGAGAATCAATCAATTAAGTAGTAAATGAAATTTGCTAATTTGTTAGGTTGAAATGAATTGTGGTCAAAAGAAAAGTTTGGTTGAAATGGGTCGGAGTGATGGTGTCGGAAATGGGAGTGGTAAGATTAACACCGGTGCATTCTCTATTTAAATTTGTGTGAAGGGAAGACCATCACAGGCTAAAGGAGCCTCAGGAACTGGGTTCCCACAAGAGCGTGGATTCTACCAGCTAGGGTAACACCTTAGTGAGGAAAGTGAAGCTGTTAGAGAGCTTGAATGTGCTGCAATGGTGGTTTCCAGTTCAGTGTCTTGTTTTAGAAGAAAGTGGGTTTTTAGTCTGAGAGATTGCTTGAGGAAGGTGTACTGATACCTTCCCTTTTATAGTTTAGGATAAGGGTATTATTGTGAAAA
>JBBMKE010388918.1:0-24242 GCA_037834125.1 Lippia alba | reverse complement strand
TTATTATATATAAAAATGTATTTAATACTTGGAAATTTTAATTTTTAATTTAAAACAATATATTTTCTAAAAAGCTCGAGCCGAGCCGCTCGCGAGCCTGGCCGAGCCCGAGCTCGAACACCCAAAAAAAAAAAGCTCGACTCGTTTACATGCCTCTCAGGACGTCGGAAAGGGGTAGGAACCACCCTTGGTTGCCGGAGAAAGTGGCCGGAACGGCGAGTTCCGCCGTGCTACAATGCCGCCGCCTCGACGTGCGACTTTGGAGGTGGAATTGGAGCTTTTCCGGCTACATTTTGGCTGAGGTCCCTTCACAAAAGTTGCTCAGGAGGCCGAGAGCAAGTTCCCAGTGTTGGCGGCATTCCGAGAACCGGCGATGGACCGGCCATGAACCGGTCAGGCACTGTTCCGGCTACTTTTTCCGGCATTGGGTATAGGGCTTTTGTAGGCCTCATTACGAGCTTCGCAATGGTACGTTCGGATTCAATTTTCGTTTAATTTCTTGATTTTCGTATTCATTTTTTTCAATAGAATTCCGTACGTTTGTCTTTTTCTGAAATTGGTTGAGGGCTTTTGCTCGTTAGGCCGAGACGTACGATCCTGTCCTTGCGGGGAATTTTCCGGGCACCCTCCTGGGCTGAAAGGGACTGTTAAGGGACTGTTATGGGACTGATGTTATACAATAAAATATTGATTTCCTTTGACCAAAGTGGCAGCTTACATTTCCTTGCCTATTGATGTTTAGAATATTATATTAATGCGAACCCTTAGAACCTCAATCAAAAAGCCACGAAGGCCAAAATTGGTTTCAATTACATTATGTAGGTTGGAACTTAGATTTCTTCAATTACAAGATTAAAAGCAACATATGACGTTGAATAAAGAGTAGAGGCGAATTAGTTATGTTATATTTTATTTTAACCTTTAGAAAGTGGTTTACCTCACCATTTTAACTATTCATTAAAAAATGAATAGTAAATTTGGTGTTATATAACCTAAAAACTAATGTTTATTTCATTAGTTCGCATATTGGTTAAATAATTTATTCATTTATCTTTTTTACTTCTCTACTTATAAATTCTGTGTCCTTAGCAACAGTTTTGAAAACTAGCATACTTAATTTTTTTTAATCAATAAGTGTGGAACTGATTAAACAAAATGATAAAAAAAATTTGGAAGATAAAATAAACATTATCCGTAAAAGCAAAAGAAAAAAAAATGGCAATTGATTGTAATTTGTAAAAAAAAAAAGGCAGTTTTAAAAAAAAAGGCAGTTTTTTTTAAAAAAAAAAAGAGGAGAGAGAAAAATAAAAAGGCGAAATATTAAAAAATGGCAACTGATCGTAGTTTTTCGTGTAAAAGGGAGGGTAAATATGTAATTCCATCTGCATTTTAAGATTCTTGCTATTTAGCCAAAAAAACAAAAACACAAAAGGACTGGTCCACTTCACATTTTGGAGTGATTTAAGGCTTAGACTCTTCGTTATTTATACTAGTAAACAATAATTTGCTTAAATAGACAACACATTACAATCGACTCTAACCCTTAATATAATAGTATAAATGTAAATATAAATAAATAAAAGGAGAATTACATTTGGCTATCTTACTATTAAACCTAATTACAATGTAATGTATTTAAATTGAAAAATTACATTTTACTCCAACTTTTGAAACCGTTTTTGATTCTTAGGGTTTCGTTATGTTATTCCAAAAATACCCCTGATTCTTTGTTAAATTCATAATTTGTAAGAATCGTTTTTTTATTTTTTGTAAATTTTGGGGATAATTTTGTAATATCGGTCATATATTTAATGTAACAATCATACAACCGTTAGGGGTATAATTGTACTTTTACAAATTTTATTAGGAACTTCAGTCCAAACAAAATTTATAGCGATTAAAATGTAATTTTCCAATCTAGATGGACTACGTTGTAATTAGGTCTAATAGTAGGGTAGTCAAATGTAATTCTTCTATAAATAAAATAATATTACAATAGTAAAAAATAATATAAAATAAAAATTATAAAATATGGGTAATGAATAAAAATATATAACAAAAAGAAATTTTAAGCTAAAAAATATCATTCTATACTAATAAATGGACAAAATAAAATTCCCTCCCAATGGCATTTCGCCTAAATTAATAGAAGAAATGGACAAAAAAGTAAAATGATTGGACGAAAAAATTTGGATGGCTTACCTAAAACCTGAAGATTTGACGGGCTACATTCACAGTCCACAAAGAGGTCGGATGGACAGGCTGGACAGTTAAATGCGGCCTTAGAAACTATAAAATGAAATGAGCTAAACTAGAGGATTATACAAGTCGAATGGATTTGTAAACGCGCCCTAAGGTCTTAAATAGCCTGAAACTTAATCTAAGGCTTCATGTACAGCACAAGACTTTGTCTTTTTCTCTCTCTCTTTTTTTTTTTCCCCTTCATAGCATAAGCTTTTGTACATGATGAAACAAAACGCCAACTACGGGGGTGTTAGATTGCTAATATCCTTTCTCTAATCAGGTAAGAGGTCGTTTGGTAGGCTATATTCATTTTTTGAGACTTAATCACCATCGGGCCAATTAAGGTAGATTAATTGTATTTTTGGTTTAAACAATTTCTTGTTTGGTATCATTAAATGGGGCAAAAATTATGAACAATTGTTCATAAGTGAGCTAATCTCACCTATTTTTGGAGATTCATTTGGAGGCCTAATTGATGAACAGGAACGGGGCTTCTGATGAGCTAAGTCAAATTGGCCCAATGCTGGCAATGAGAGTTACCATACACGATATTAAGTGCTCTTACATGTACTTAATTGGGGCTAATGTAGCCTACCAAACTACTTTTAAATCCATTCTTAGAACTAGTTTACTTTGTCTTTTTGCAAACCAACAGATTAGATTTTTGAAAATTGAAAATTTGGTTTAAATGGCTAAATCTTGAAAAGTTGACTTGTTTACATAGTTCTTATGAAATGGTTGCGTAAACCATTTTTCACTCATATTGTTTTATCTCTATTGGGTTGGTATGTTAAAGTTATCAGCCGAACAGACTTTAATGACCCCAACAAAAATTCAATCTAGCGGAAGAAAAGGCCCAAAAAGAGTGGCAGGAACGTAATAAAAATATGTTTAAGAATTAAGACAGAATTGTAAATTGAATAAAATTGGTATGGACCGGGTTATATTACAACGCAAAAAATGAGCAGCATATTTGTCCATAATAATCCATCAATTGGGGCGGGCCTACCCCTTACCCACGGGCCACGGGCTCCCGTCCATACGAAGTAAACAATTTTGAATTTTTTATAGGGGAAAAGGGAGGGCTGAGAATCGGATTTTAATCCGAATCCGATCCGAATTTTAGCATATTTGTCCGATAAAAATATTCAATGGATCATTCCGATTATAAATATTCGTTATCCGAAATAAATGGAGTGAATATAGAATTAACGAATCCGATCCTTTAAGAATCCGAATTCGATTATATATATAATATTTAATTAAAATAAATTATTTATTAAGTAAAATGACTAAAATTATAATTTTCACATAATGATCACTTTAAACAACAATAAAGTTTGAATTATTTACTCTAAAAGTATATATTTTTCTTTATTAATAAATTTAAATTAACTTGATTTAAACAAATATAAATAAAACCATCAAATAATCCATTAAATAATTATTATTTATTAATATTATGTAATTATATTTATTTTCTATATTAAATTTGTTAAATAAAAAAAATAAATTTAATCGCTAATCGGGTTGGATCTTTAATCGGATCTAATCCGATCCGATTATGTATGGACTCAAAATGAATGAATCCGGCCCGTTGACGGCCCTAGACCGATTGTCGGATCCTCTTGTTGGATTCGGATTCGAAATGCCCTGATCCGGCCCGAATCCGACCCGTTGACAGCCCTAGACCCAGCAGATAGACATAGATGGATTAAAGCCCAAACAATCCAAGTTACCTCGAAGATAAATAGCTCAACTAAAACTCTACTAATTTTGAGTTCAATATTACATATTGGTCCAGATGAAAATTCTTGATATACTGATGACCAAATGAATTTAACCCAAAATTTATACTACTATTGTTTCTGAGTCTGACATTTCTTCCCAAAAATTAATTATATTTGCTGTTCGAAAATGACTACTCAAAAGGACAAGATGATGAGGAACTTCTTGATAGCCGACTCCAAAAAGGCGGTGCATGGCTGAGAGAACGAACGTTTTTCCCCTATCAGCAGAAGAGTCCGACCAACTTCACTGGAGCAAGAAGAAGGTCAGGACGGCTACGGAAGCGGGACTAGATATCGAGGCAGCATCTCGGGGCAACGAAAAGAGGGATGCACCAGTAGCAAAATTCTATCTTTCATCTTTGGTAGGGATGAAGGAGGAGACGGATAAGAAGTTTGAGGAATCTACCATGGTAGACCTCGACAGAATCAAAGTTATTGAACCAACTGAAGATTTCCCGTATCCGAAGATGATTATTGATGACGAGTACCGCAAAACGCTCCATGAGCCATGGAAGGATTGCCTCATTCTCAAGATCTTGGGACGATCGGTGAATACAAACCTTCTTTCTGCACGAATCAATACCATGTGGAAGCTCCAAGGGCCTATGAACTAATTGATTTAGGACATAGCTGCTACATACTGAAGCTTCATGACATACAGAAAGCGACGTTTATCCTGACTGAAGGGCCATGGGTCATTGCTGGACACTACTTGGTGGTACGAAAATGGCAGCCTCAATTTCAGGCGTCCAAAGACAAAGTACGAACAACCATCACTTGGTTAGAGTCCCGGAGCTCTCGGTGGAGTACTACAGGGAAGCCATGTTATACAAAACGGCGATTGGTTTGGGGACGCCAATCAAGATTGACATGAAAACATACTACGACGAAAAGGGGAGCTTTGCGAGAGTATGTGTTCAGATTGATTTAGATAAGCCACTGCGATGCGGTGTAGACGTTGATGGGATTCTGTTGCCAATTGTTTACGAGAATCTTCCTTCCATTTGCTTCACGTGTGGGCGTGTAGGTCATAGGGAAAATGAATGTAGATATAGACAACCCCGAAGAAGGATGGAGGTAGCGAAACATCGTAACCCGATCAATCCAAACAATCGGTAGTGGCAGAATTGGGTAATGACGAGACACTGAAAGCACGCAGTAACCAAACAGAAGTTACAAATTCAACTCCAAGCTACGGACCCTGGATGCTATCACAAAAACGATGGCCGGTGAGGTCCGGTGGAGGAAGCGGGAAAGCAGGAGGCAAGCAAGTTCAAAAAACCTTTTCCAACAACCGTTACGAGAGTTTGGGCGAACAAGAGAGTGAAATGATTGGGGAAAGTAGTAAATCTGGTGGAGGAATTAGAGCCCCAGTTAATTCTAATACCACAAACTCTGCTCTTAACAAGGGAAAAGATGTATCCCACTCTGGGCGGACTGTCAACCCGACACACACAACAACTAAAACAAAATCTATAAGGAAAAAACCGGCACAAGCGGGGGCCACAGTCTCTAAGAAAGAAAACACTGGACCAAAACAAGTTTTCACAATTACAGAAAATGCTAAAGCTAGCAAGATACAACAGGAAAACCAACACAGAAAGTCCCCAACGACATTTGATACAAACCGGAAAACTGAGCTCTCTTTCCCAACTGAGCACGATGGAGTTTTCAGATTCGGACGAGGAAATAATGGAGATCGAGATGATAGAAGAATATCTCGAGGAGACGGGGACACTAGACAGGTACGATCTGACCATCGACCTGGTCTGCCTGATGATAGTGAACCTCTTGTTTTGGCATCCACTAGGGAAGATGGAGGTCACTTCGCATGGGAACCCGGTGCAAAGGATGAGCAACCTATCCATGGAAGTGACGGAACATGAGATAAAGAGACAATGCTTGTTGACGAGTTTGCTTTGGCAACAGATGATAACGAATGCTTCAGGGAACTTGATCAATAACCCCGTAACTTTGTCTTCCCTTTTAATCAATACTACGAAGATCTTATTATGGAATTGTAAAGGCACCAGAAATGCTGATTTCAGGAGACACTTCCTGGAAATCACTAGAGAGTAAAAGTAAAGCTGATGGTGGATTGGGGTTGAAGGAGGCTTGCAAAATGAATATTGCACTCCTTGCAAAAATTGGATGGAGATTAACTAGGGAGGACAATTCTATCTGGAGTAAGATTTAGAAGGAAAAATACTTAAATAATGAAGAAATTCTAGATCAATCGCCTACAGCCACGACTTCTCGAACTTGGAAAGGTATTACGAAGAGCATTAATGTTTTGGAACCGTTTTGTCGCTGGCGAACTGGTCGTGGAGATAATGTGTGGTTGTGGGATGATAGGTGGCTCTCATCGGAACCTTTACGAGATTATATTAGGACTGCCATCGATCATGAAGATATCGAAAAGGCGGTGGCTGATATTATTGATGGCAGAAGAGAATGGAACATGAATAAACTGCAAACTAGAATTCCCATCAGCTTATGGAAAGCTATCAAAGAGCTACCTCTCTCAGAAATTGAGGAACCTGACCGTCTTATTTGGACAGGAACCTCCAATGGGAAATTCTCTGTTAAATCCGTTTATTGTTTACAGAATTCGTCGGATCAAACCGAAGACAATGGTTGGAAGAAAATCTGGAAATTCCCTTGCCCTAAAAAAATTAAAGTCTTTCTGTGGCTTTGTAAGCATAATAGTTTCTCACTAATGCGCTTAAATTTGAGAGGAAGTTTGGCATTTTCGTTCAATGTTGGTGATGCAACAACGGAAGGGAAGATGTTTCCCACCTATTGTTTAAATGCCACGCTACTGTAAAGGTGTGGGAAAAGGTATGGTTGACTCAGGTGGGTGGAGCAAATTCATGAGTGCTGGAAGTAATATGGGATTGGAGAAAATTGCCAAATCCAAAATTATTCATCAGTTTGATGAGAGCTGGCCATGGTGGATTATCTTTCTTGCCACCATATGGAATCTGTGGAAAGCTCGTAACAAGTTCGAGTATCAAAACCAACGGGAACCTAGAAACGTGACTCTGCATATGATCCGGGAAATGGCCGCTGACATGGTTGAAAATTTTGGTAAAGAACGGAAGGGGGTGCCAAGAATAAGGCCTTTGATGCATTGGATCAGACCTTCTCTAGGTTGGGTTAAATTAAACTGTGACGACAGTTACTACGATCACTCTAAGAAAGCAGCAGTTGGGGGTCTTGTGAGAAACTCTGAAGGGGAATGGCTTTTTGGCTATTCTATGCAGCTAGGCAAAGTCTCAATTAATACGGCAGAACTGCTTGGTCTTCGAAAAGGGTTAATGCTCGCATGGGAGAGATGGTATCGTAAGATTGAAGTGGATGTTGATTCTGAGATTGTGGCCAATTGGGTGATGAACGAGAACTTGGAACATCATCCTTGATTGTTGTAGGCTTCTTCATATGTCGTGGGAAGCTAAGTTGAAGCATATTTATCGTCAGAGGAATTCTAGCGCTGATAAGCTAGCAAGAATGGGGCATAATATTGATACAGACTGTTTGATTTGGGACTCACCTCCGGTTGAGTTCAGCTAGTGTGTGTCTTCGTTTTGCTCTCTCTGTTTCGCCCCGGTGTGGGCGTCCTATGTACCAAAAAAAAAAGGATAAGATGATATGGAATACAATCATACAACTGCATCTTGTTCTCAATGCGGTTTTCTATTGGTACATTTTTGTTTCTATGCAATAATACGCAACACATTTAATAATCTATTAAGACCAATGCAATGCACAAGTCTCCTCTCAAACAATAGTTGCTATGACGTGCAGATTAAATACTTTTTTCCAAACCGACCTACTTTTTCTTGATATAATGCATTAACAAACGACCCATAATGCATTAACAAATGAATATATATATATATATATATATATATAAATATAATAATACTAATATGACATGATACGAAGAAGAAACAACGGACGCAACAATCAATCTTCTCTCTCGCATGAGAGCTTACCTCTCCCAGTAGGAGTCTTAAGAGAATCTAATCCCTTGTGCCCCTTCTCTCCTGCAACACCCTCCTTAGATCTCCTCTTCTCGCCCTACATCTCCTCCCCTTCGTCTATAGGTTTCTCCCTTCTTCGTAGAGATGGACAGAGAAATTGCTCGATTAAATAGAATTCTCTCTTTGGGGAACCAAACCTCTGACAGTATCGATATTCCGGCAGAAACTTGGGACACTTTGGAAGATGGAAACTCACTCAAATTAGTGGGGCGGGTTTTCACCAAAAGATCAATCCAATTTGATTTCCTCAAATCCACCATGAAAAGAGCAATCAAGGTTGTGATGGGAATGGAAATTGATAGACTTGGCGAAGACAGATTCTTGATGTCATTTCAACATGAATTAGACTTAAAGAGAGTTCTTGAAGACACCCCTTGGAATTTCGAAAAATACCCAATCATCCTTAGCAGGATTGGAGAAGACGAAAACCCCCTTCACACTAATTTGGATTGGTGCGAATTCTTTGTTCATGCCCATGGAGTCCCTTTCAGTAGAAGTACAAAAGAGATGACAGCTTTCATCGGCAGTAGATTGCTCAATCCTCTGCCCCGTTTAATCAAGCTTATAAGCCCTACCGGAAGAGAATTAATTATCTCATTCAATTACGGGAGACTCTTCAATTTCTGCTTTCTTTGTGGACTGTGTGACCATATCGACCGATATTGCAAACTCCGCTACTCTCCAGAGTTCATAGACCCACATCCCGACTATCCATTTGGCCCCTGGCTTCGAATAGACTCCACGATCGACAACTCCACAGTGCCTTGCCGGTTAGACCCAACGATCGACGGCTCCATGGCACTTTGTCGGATTACTCGCCGCCATCCCAAACTCTGCCTCAATCCACCGACACTAGCCTCGGGTCTACACACTTCTCCTCAATCCGACAAGTTGCACAAACAATAAATGCAGCGGACCTTCCAGCTATACGCCCACTGTGGAATTTCTCATCTTTCAAGATGATCCAGCTATCTACAGCTGGAGTCGCCGTAGCCGACTATCCTATCCCCCAGAAATCTGAAAGTATTTTGCCTTCTCATTCAGAAATAACATCAGCCTCACTTCAATTCATATCCACTAACCCTAGTTTCAACTTTGGAGAAAATGAGCCCAACTCCAAAAGCCCACTAACCTGCACCAACAGCCACAACCCAATAAGAGATACATCTCAAACCACTATAAGCCCATCTTCCATATCTCCCCTTAATGCAACCCACCCCACTCTTGAAATTCTCATGGACCAATGCAAAAGCCCAGAATCCTACTCTACTTCATATGACTCCCCAAACCAAATACAAGCCTAACCAAATAAGGAAAATTTCAACAAGGAAAGCCACCTGGAAATCTCCATCACCCCGTCATCCCCACAATCATACCACAACTTTCCCTCTTCGGAGAACCTCCAAGAAATTAACCTTTCTCGCACCCGATCAAGGCCCACCTGTCCAAGCCCTAACCGTCAACGACTCAAACTGGCTCATACCTCCCCAAATTTGAATCCACCCCAACAAATTCTTTCCCTCTATTCGAATGACTCACCACTCAAGGAACTTAAAAACGTCCCCTTAACTCTGCCATCCCTCTCACTCACAGTTTCAACCAAATGCACTATCCGTAAATTCAAAAGCAAATCCCCAAACAACCTAAAAATTAAGTCACCAAAACCACCCACCAACCCCTCCCTTCCCTACTCAGATATCCTTCACCCCACGAGTCCCTTCACTGATACAACAGTTCAAATGGCGGCGGTTGCTTTGCAGCCCCGTCGAGAGTAATGAGTGTCTTAAGTTAGAACTGCCAGGATTTGGAGGGTCCCTGGCGAGTTTGCACTCTCCGGAACCTGGTTCGGAAATATAACCCGTCAATGATTTTTCTTAGCGAAATTAGATGCGGCAGGAACAAGTTTGAGCACTTGAAAATCTCCTTAAACTTCGATGGTCTCTGTGTGGATTCTAAAGGCAGAAGTGGAGGCCTTGCCCTTCTTTGGCGGCGGGATTTGAATGTTGCTCTGCAAAGCTATTCCAAAAATCACATTGATGTAACAGTTGACACTGGCCCTCCCTCAATCACCTGGAGATTCACCGGATTTTACGGGGAGCCAGATTGGAGTAAACGTCACAACTCCTGGGCATTAATTGAACAATTAAGCAGACAATCGTGTAGACCATGGCTTATTATGGGCGACTTTAATGAAGTGAGCGGAGAGGATGAAATACAGGGGGAAAATCCCAGCCCTTATCACATGATTCGTGCTTTTCGAGATTGCCTAGCAAATGCCGGCCTGATAGACCTTGGGTTTGATGGCCCTCCATTCACTTGGACAAGAAATCCCACTAATCCAAACTCCATTAAATGCAGACTTGATCGCAGCGTTGCCTCAAAGGATTGGTGTGACCTCTTCCCATCGGCTATTGTCAACCACTTACCTTCCGCATGTTTCGACCATAGCCCTATCCTTACCACCCCTTAAACCCACTACTACTCCTACAATTCATAAGAAGCGTAGGTTTCGGTTTGAAGCTGCTTGGGCGAGAGATGCCGAGTGCGAACAGATCATTAATGATTGTTCGCAACATTGTTCTCCCGAACAACCGCTAAAATCTCTACTCCAAAATGCTAAAAATTGTAATATCAAGCTCACCAGATGGTGCAGGGCCAAATTCGACAGCATCGAGAAGAAGATTAAAGAACTTGAATCTAAACTGGTCGACAATAGACAAAGCTCGATTACAGGAATTATGGTCGCTGAGGAACAAATAATCAAATCAGAGCTTGATGAACTTTTACGGCGCGAAGAGATTAAGTGGAAACAGAGGGCAAAAATGTAGTGGCTTACCGAAGGAGACAAAAACACCATATTTTTTCATCTCAAGGCCTCACAACGGACTAGAACGAACAAAATTACTTCTCTTAAAGATGAACAAGGCATCCACAGAACCCAGAAGCACGAGATTAAGGGCATCATCAAAGGCTATTTTTCTAACCTCTTCTCTTCAAAAAACTGCCCGGACTATGAGCTACAGGAGGTGCTACACGGCTTAGAGCCCCGGATCACGGGGGTCATGCATCAAAGTCTCACCCTACCCTATACTCCAGAAGAGGTCAAGAAAGCTATCTCCCGCATGTACCCTTTGAAATCCCCTGGCCCCGACGGCCTCCCTCAGCTATTTTTTCAGAAGTATTGGCACATCGTAGGCTCCAATGTTATCTCTTTTGTTCTTGACTTCCTTAATAATGGTGTTTTTGACAAAAACATCAACTCTACTTATATTGTGCTTATTCCTAAATGTAGAAACTCGGACATTATTACCCAGTTCCGTCTGATCAGCTTATGCAACGTAGCCTACAAGATTGCTTCAAAGGTTCTCGCAAACCGTTTGAAACCCCTCTTAGACCACATTATTTCAAGCTCTCAATCGGCTTTCATTTCAAACCGTCTTATCACTGATAATATTTTGATAGCCTTAGAAATAAATCACTTTTTGAAGCGCAAGAAAAATGGTAAAGATGGTGTCTTCGCCCTAAAACTAAATATGAGTAAGGCGTATGATAGAGTTGAGTGGAATTTTTTGGAAAACATGCTCATTACACTTGGTTTTCCCTCTTCTTTTGTCTGCCTTATCATGAAGTGCGTATCTACTGTATCGTATTCTTTCCTTCTAGATGGCGATGAATTTGGAGCCCTTTCTCCGAAACGGGGTCTTCGTCAAGGTGATCCCCTTTCACCATATCTCTTTTTGCTTTGTGCAGAGTTTTTCTCCTTCCTTTTGCAAGTGGAGGAATCTAAAGGCAATCTGTCTAGCATTGCCATTTGTCATGGAGCCCCTAAAGTATCTCACCTTCTCTTTACCGATGACACTCTCGTATACGGTCAGGCCACCCCGACGGCCATAGAATGCATTAAGAATGTCCTTGCTAGGTATGCTAGAGTTTCGGGACAAGTGGTTAACCTCTCGAAGTCTTCTATTTCTTTTAGCAAATATGTCCCACCAGTCAATCAACAGTCTCTCGCACACAACCTAGGTATTATCAGAATTGGCAACCTTGACCTCTATCTTGGCCTCCCTTCAATCGTTGGATGCTCTAAGCAGGCCATTTTTTCCTCTCTCCGGGAAAAAATCAGCAAGAAAGTTCAGGGCTATTTAGAAAAATTCTTATCCAGAGCGGGCAAAGATGTTCTCATTAAAGCAGTTCTTCAAGCTCTTCCTACTTTCACCATGAGCTGTTTTCTCCTCCCAGACAACATCATTAAGGAACTAAATTCTATCATTTGCACCTTTTTCTGGGACAACAGAGGCAATCGTAAGCTCCATTGGCTTTCATGGGACAAGCCGTGTGGAAGTAAACAGACGGGCGGGCTCGGATTTTGTAAGTTGAAAATATTCAATCTCGCCCTCCTCGCTAAACAAGCATGGCGGATCCTTCAGAGCCCTCAAATTTTACTCTGCAGAATCTATAAGGCCAGATACTTCCCCCATTCAGAGTTACTCGATGCTAATATCGGACGATCTCCCTCCTTCACCTGGAGAAGCATTTGCAAGTCCCCTTATATTATTACTGCTGGAGCCCATTGGAGAATTGGCTCTGGAGAAAATGTTCGCATTTGGACTGATCCCTGGATTCCAAAGCCCCCATCTTTTCAGGCTTCTCCATTCACTTCGGTTGCCGAAAATCTCCAATCAGTAGATCAACTCTTAAATCCTGATGGTACTGGTTGGAATGATAGTTTGATTTGTGATACTTTCTACCCCGACGATGCAAACTCTATTCTCGAAATCCCACTTGGTATTTCTTGAAGGAGTGATCAGATTATTTGGCATTACTAAAAAATGGCCAGTTTTCTGTTCGTAGTGCCTACCACCTCGCACGGGAGATCGCCACTGCTTCCCATGGCTCATCTTCAAATGCCGAAAGTCGCCCTCTTTGGAACAAAATATGGACAACTAAGGTTAGCCAAAAAATCAAGATGTTTACTTGGGGCGCCGTTCACGACATACTACCCACCATTGTCTTTCTTCGCGTCCGCCATTGTAGCTCCTCCACCCTTAGTTGCCCGCTTTGTGATACAGCCTTTGAAGATGATAAACACACCTTATTTGAGTGTCCTTTCTCCCGACAGGTCTGGGCCCTCTCACATATCCCGTCTAGAGTTATCAACGACCTGATATCCGATTTCTCTATTAGCTTGGAGCAGACTCTCAATGCTCTCGATAGCAACGACCAATGTAGGCTCCTTACCACCATGTGGGCCATTTGGAACAACAGGAATAAAAAGCTGGCAGAAGGCTCAAACAAGAAGCCCTTGGACATTGCATCCTTTGCCTCTTCTTATTGTTAATCCTTTTTGGAGTTATCCCAAACGGCTACAAATAGAGTTCACTCTCACCCTCCAAACCGATGGATACACCCTTCGCCAGGCTAGGTTAAAATTAATTTTGACAGAGCCATCTTCAAGAACTCTAAGGAAATTGGAATTGGAATTGTAGCTCGTGACTCTGCTGGCTCTTGTATCGGATGGGAAATGGCTCGACGATGTGGCCCTTGCGACCCAAAGCTTGATGAAACTCTTGCCTGTCTCGCAGCCCTCAAGCTCGCCAGGGACTTTGGGTGGCAGAACATTGTGGTTGAAGGTGATTGCAAAAAGCTTCTACACAAGCTTATTGGCAACCGTCCTGATTCATCTTCTCTTGGGAATTTAGTGGAGGATATTCGCTCTTTTGCACGTTGTTTTAATTCCCTTCATTTCTCCCTTGTTTATCGTGATGCAAATAAAGTAACTCGCACGTTGGCTAGGAATGCAGCTTCGGCTAGCGTTGTTGGTGTAAACCTCGTTCCTGTGTTTGCTCTCAACTTTGTACTCTCTGATCTTCGTATATGAATAGTATTTCCCGGGGGGTTGAGCGTCAAAAAAATATGACATGATACGACTATAGTAATAGATATATTTTTTAAACTTTTTACATGAAGTGTCGAATATATACAGTATCTAATATATATGTTCGATATGATACGACCGACAAGACAAAATAATATTTTTAAATGTATTCGTACATCATATTTCTACTATTTCATTTATTAAGTCCAATCAATTAGAAATTAATTTGAGAATAACATATGTTTAATAGTATATGTATCCAGACATATTACAAATTAGAGTTTTAAAGGAGATGGTTGGAAAATCAGTAATGTTTTTCTTTATTTTTAAAAATAAAAATCAAATTTAATTTATTGTTTGTATAAAAAATTTAAGTCGAGAGAGGCGTCCTAATTTAAGACCAATAATACCTTTAAAATCTAAATTCATCGTACTTCCGCAAAAACTTATATTAGACTCATCCTTATACTTACTTCGAAGTTATATATAGTTATAAAGAAGAAGGAAGAAATGGCGATTCAATTAATTATTACAGATGAATTGTAGTAAATGATGGTATGTATCTGTAACCTTTCATTAAACATATGCAATATTGAACATAATTTTATTTTACTGTAATTTATAAGCTAATAAAAAATATTAATTTAAACTATAATAAGTGATGCATTTTCTATTCTTATATATATTATTTAACACATATATAAGAGTCGTGTTTTCAATTAAAGTTGACGGGCGGCCAGATTTACAATGTAGGTTTCTTCCTTATCGCTCATAATCTCTACTATGATCAGAGCTCACAATGTGAGATTCCAATCGATCATACAAAATTTTCACTAATTTTTATTTTTTAATCTTAATATAAAATTTTTATTGATATATGTTGATGTATTTTTTTTAGATGTACATTCACGTATCTCGCTCATGAAGCTCCTCACCTTCCTATCAGAATTTTGGTGAGAAAATTTCTTGCAAAAAGTCATATTGATAGATAAATCACATCTTTACGACTGGAAATGTAAAATTTATGTTAATTATGAAATAATAATATTTTCATTTTTTTTGTCAACTATTTACATATCTACCATTAGAAATTAAAGAACACTTTCGACATGCCGCTTTTGCACTAAACAATAATTAGCACATTTTTCCATGATATAAGAATGAATGATACATTTTTCGTGGTAACGAACCTTTTTAAAGAAAAACTTATAATATAGGATGTTATAATACATTTTTATATATACTTAATTTTAACATCCTAACACATTCTAATTCTTTTTATTTATGTTAATCACAACTATCAACATCTTACAAGTTTATAAACATACTTTTATCCTAAGAAAGATGAGAGATTATTTTAATAATAAGATCCAATACATTACCAGTTCTAATAGGAGTATACACGCGATATAAATGGTTTTGTATGTCAAATTTTACTCAACCCAAAATATACAAACTGTTAACATATGATAAAATTTTCAAACGGAATAATTTAAATCATATATATATATATATATATATATAAGAATTATATTTATAATTTTACTTTAATAACAAAAAGTATATAAAGAATATAAAATTTTATTCTAATTTATAATCTATTACTATACTAATACATAATAACTTGATAGTAAATAAAATAATAATAACAAATATATATAATTAAAATTGTACAGAAACTATAAACTTGATTTGTATTATGATTAATTAATTTATTTCTTATATAATAGGTGATGTTAATTATATAAGTGGTTTTAACTCCACAAAATTCCACTTAACAGTTATTATGATATCATTATTAGTATTATCATCATCATCATACAAATTGGCAATTGCCCGACAAATCAATTATAACTAGAACCAACTGCCACCAACTATTGTTTACTTCCTTTGAATTTGTTTTTCATTTTTTTTAATGTGATTAGGAAAGATTTCAAGTAAACGACCTTCTTGACCATTTTACCTAGCCCTAATATATTCGGGTATGTCGAAGTGAGATTTTCGTTTTTAATTATATGTTTTCTCTCTTATTTTAATTACTTATATATGCTAGATGTATGATGATTTTTTGGTCAAAAGATGTATGGGTTGATAATTGAAATTGGAGATTTGAGAAATTTTTTATTTCTTTTATATCAAATTTAATGGTCACTCTCAATTTTAATGGTTTACCAATATATATATATACTGTTTGATATGTAGGTGAAACAAACAATTGAATACGAAAATTTAGTTGTGTGTTGTGGAAATTGAACTGATTTTCTCATAATTATGGAATGCACAAATAAACAAGTAATAATAATAGTTAGAAGAATAAGTAAAGAACGGCTGGCCTGTAGGAGTCACGCCACTTGACGCTGTCCTAAGATCGTGATGGCCTCCCCTCCGTGCGGGTGTTGTCGGCTCACCACCATCCCAAGATAAAACCCAAAAGGCCACAGCCGGCGTCTCCTATTGTGAGCACGATCACAAGGAAACTAACGAACGAAACCTTATCACGTTGCCCAAAATATAACATATGAAAATAGTGATTTCATGTAGTGAAATGTTAGATGCTTGTATGTATGTTAGTCTAGACCCCTAGGACCCTATTTATAGTGTTAGAATACAATATGTAACTTAAGGTATTAAAACCAAATGAATGACATTGTGGGAGTTACAAAATTAATGTGTAGGTTATGATTTTGAGGTTTTAAAGCTTTTCAAATTCCAACATAGTTGTGTGGGTCGATAACAAATGTTTGGACATTAAAATAAAATGATATTAAAAGGAATGTTGTTATATAATATTTTATTATATTATATCAAATATTTATATTGCTTCAATTATTTGATGAAGAGTATTAATGGCATGTGGATCATGAGTAATTGACTAATTGTATCCCTTTCGGTAAGGTTTGGTTGATTATCTATGAGGCGGATCCTCGATAATAATTCTACAACTTCATTACCTAATTCCTTAAAAAAAACTTCAATTATTGATAAGTATATATACATATATATATTTTTTTAAAAATAATCATTATTGATTATTTGATTATTTTAATTCAACTCAAATTCATAATTAATTTATATTCACACATAATTGTTAAGGTTTAACTTTAAAAAATAATTATAATAAGAGGCGAAGGGGACCATCCAGCGGTGCCCCTTTTTCCCGATCTTCTTTATATATATATATATATATATATATAAGGGCACGTCATAACGCCTGACACCTCTAAGATCAGTCACGTGGGCTTGAGGCCACCCCAAACGGCAAACACCTATGTTGTTCCCCCAAGGTAAGGAATTGCAACATTCAAATAACTACAAGTCTCCCCTCGAAAAACTGAGCCTAATACCCAGATTCCCACACGACTAAGTCCTCTCTTTGTGATCAAGGTTCGAGGGGAACTTAGGCAGTATTACAAGATCCTCCCTCGGATCACAAAGAGCTGGGTGCCTGAGCTCGCTCAGGATCCCACATTTTAGGGATCCATCATTCCCCCTCTCATCAAGCTCATTCATCACTCGATAACAATTCAGTAGTGCTCTCTAACACTTAGTACATGACCGTGCACCTGCTGCAGTTACTTTACGACTACCTTTACAACAACCCTCATTGGGCCACGTGTCTAGAGCAACATCCCGTTCGTACCTAAACCACACGGAATTACCAAATGGTCCTCACCTTCAACTATATATACTCCAAACTGTCATCTCTCTTAGTAAATTTTAAATTACAATCATCTTATTACATTTTCTCTAGCTCACTGGAAATTTCATAACTGTTTTATTAACTTGAGTGTCGGAGAGCAAAAACTGGGCATTTCTCCATATTCCTCCAATTTGACCTTCTAACGCTATGCTTTGTATATGCTTAGCAGGTAGAACCCACCGTCCTCCAACTATTACCTCAGCTTCTCCGGAGTTTCACCACCCTTGGTTTCCCTTCGTTACAAAGTCTAAGTTTCTCTTTTGTTTTTTTGGCTAACTATTGTAGTTTATTTATGTTTCCCCTAGCTGAACTTTTTTAAACTTTTTATTTTATTAATTTCATTCGAAATGTAAATCTGATTCTGCTGCATATTAATTGCACAAAGAATTGGTATAATTGTTTGAGATATGTTATTTTATAATATAATTGTTTGATACGCAGCTCTAATGCACCGACACTTTTAAAAATATCATTTTGTCCAGTCGTGTCGTATCGGACACGCGTATCGGGCACCGTGTCCTACACTTCTCACGTGGAAAATCAAAAAAAAAATCCGTATCGCCGTATCCGTATCGCCGTGTCCGTATTCATGCATCATAGATACGCAGTCAATTGACTCTTACTCACTTTTTCAACCCATGTTTGTTATTTTTATTTTATTAGATATTGTAAGAAAAGGCTAGAAAAAGAAGATTACTAAGCAATAAGCATCTTTAGTTGATAAATATTTCTTGGATAATTTTAATATCACATCTGATATCTTATCATTCGAAAAAGTTACTATTAAATATAAAAACTTGTTCCGATGTACACTCTAAATAAATTAATACATCGCTATCATTAGAACAGATTTCCAGATGTAATCTCCATGAGGAGTTTATGGATTAGAAGTAATTAAGGTGTCCAATCAAAGAAGATGATAGACTAATCTAGATTATCGTTAAAATATTGTCATTTATTTTTTATTTTATTATATTGTATCACATCATATATATATTTATATTAAATTATTGAATAGTTTTTATATAAAAAATTAAAAAAAATAATGTATTACTATATTTGTATCATATTCTATCTTTGTGGGGGGTTCCTGTATTTGTACCTCATATATTAGAGTTAATCTTTATTTGTACCCCAATTTTTCGAGATTTTGGCACCTTAGTATCTAACCGTTAAATTTTGACGATTTAGTATTACCCAACCTTTAAAACTTGTTAAATTACATTACCCAAACCAATATTCTGGCGTACTTTTTCGGCCAAGACTCCACACATGCCAAGTATATGAGGGGTAAATTCATCACTTTAATTCTTTATACATTAAAAAATTTAAAAACAAAAAGAAAATTAGATCCAAAAATTAGGGATGTAATTGAGCTAAGCCTGCTATCGAGCATTGCGAGTCGGCTCGGTCAAAGCTCGCGCTTGGATTCGAAGTTGGCGAGTTGCTCGGCTCGTGGGCCAAGCCCAAACCGCATCTTCCACAGCTCGTGGCTCGCATATTGCTTTAAATCCTTATTACTTAACGTGTTACTAATAAAAATTTATAAAGGTGGAGTTTGTAATATTTCTATTTATAAACCCCTATTCTTAACGTGTTACTAATAAAAAAAATTAGGTGAAATGATCTATTAATGTACATGTAATTGAATCTAACTATAATTTTCTTTTTGAATTTATGTATCCTTATTCCAAAAAGTTCTTTTAGCTGAATTAAATAATATTCCGTCCAAAACTTTTGCATTGCATAATTTCTCAGTTCCCGTGGATTTCTTTCTAGTTTATACTATTTGTCTACTTCTAATTAAGTATTCGTATCCTTGAATTCATTTTGGATACGTTTTTTCTTATACAATCCCACATTAGTATTTAAAGGACAATTGAGAATATCAAAATTACATAAAAGAGTGTTTATAAATGGACTCTAGTATGTCACATTGAAAAAATAGTACATAAATTATTAAATTGTAAAATTCAAGAATAAATTAAAATGTGAAACTCAAGAATAAATTAAAGGGTCATGTGTGATGCTGTGGGCTGAGCTTGGATAATTATGGCGTGTAATGGCACGCATGCACATTGCTGCTATGGGCTTGAAGTTTCACCTCCGATCATAGACTCTATCTTTTTGGAGCAAATTTAATCCAAATTTGTTTGATATTTGGAGATTAACTGTTGAAATGGGCTGGCAGAAACTACTAAGTTAAGAAGGCGTTTGGTACCCTCGTAGAGGTAATATCGTTTAATATAGTTCGGGCTTATTAGATAAAAATAGGTGAGTATAGGGAAACTTAATTTTATGTTTGGTATTCAAAAAAATATGTAGTGTTGTTTAATATTGTGTTTGGTATTTAAACATAAAAGCAATATTAGTTATTGAATTTTCAAAATTGCCCTTGATAATTTAATTAATTTTCCAAATCACCCTTTATTAATCTGAAGAGTATTTTGCTCCCAAATTCATTTCCTTCTTGCATCCGCGTTTGATTATATTCCCTTTCCTGCGAGCCGTGGTTTCTGCCTGGTGCGGTGACGAACTTGTACAAGTCCTTAGAGCTAGTTTCGTCGTTTGGGATCATCACAAATTCTCCAGCTTTGTTTGACAGCTCAACACCTATGTAAGCATCTGCGGTAGATTTTTCTCCATTTCTCTTTGTTGATTTCTGAACTCAGCTCAATTTGTGTTGATTTTTCGTGCTTTGTTGGAATTATTGTGATTGTGTATATTTTTTTCTTGAATTCCATCTCTGCTCATGATTTATAATGTAAACTAACCTGCTAATTTCCTTCCCTGCAGTTTGATAATGAAGATGATCTTAGCTGTAATTATATATATTTTACTTCAATTAGGTAAAATGGAAATGATGTAATTTTCTTGAAGGTGTATTTGGTTTTCTTTTAATTTGGTGGTGTTATTTGTTAATATGGTAATGGAAACTGATTTGGGGTTTTCTCCTAAAATGATTATAGAGGTTCAGAAATATTGATTCAGATAGATGGGAATTTGCCAACGAAGGGTTTCAGTAGGGGAAGAAGCATTTGCTGAAGAACATCAAAAGAAGAAAGCACAATCCTTCCGAAATGCAACAAAAGGTATCCTCAGAAATCAGAATCATGGCTCCATTCCACTGTGGCGTTGGAGATTGAGAAGCTGTGAAATGATCACACCGCTCTGAAAGTCGAGCTCTCGAAGATAAAACAACAACAACAAAGCACACTGCAACATCTAGATTCCATCAATGCGCGTCTCCTCACCACGGAGACGAAGCAAAAGAACATGGTGGTCTTCATGATCAGATCTCTTAAGAACCTTATGTATTTGCAGAATTCTCTCAGGCGCAATTCAAATTGGGCAAAACGAAGAAATTCTGAAAGCAGCAGCATAGATCCGCGCAACAAATTTTGAAGCCCTAGACAAGAACTACGAACAGTGGCAAAAGAATCTCGAATTTAAATGAAAGAGAAGAAGAAGGGCATCAGTTGGCAGAAAATAATTTCAACAGTAACACAAACGCTATCCAACTAAATACTAAGGGAAATGTGGATATTAGGTATATGGGTTAATACGCAAATAGTTGCGGGCTCAAACGGGCTTCTGTATTAACTCATATGGGCCCGAAAACCTAATACACACTACCAAACACTATATTAGGCCTGCTACCTAATTCCTATATCATCTAATACACAAATAACAAGCTACCAAACGCTTCCTAACAGAATTAAGCTATGAATTAATCCAGAGACCACTAATAGGACATTGATGTTGGTATTAATCTATAATCTACTAATATCAGTTATAACTCCATTTTCTTTTTGTACTTTTTTAAAAAAGGTAAGTCCCTCAATGGGGAATTTTATTGCAAATCAGAAAAAACAATAATAGAAACACAAGAAGAAACATCAGAAAAATTAATACAGGCCGAAACCGTAGTTCTAACAAACTTGTAGACCACCAAATTAGCATCATTTCTAGTAAAAAGAAAACGAACACTATCAAGCTGGGAGCTCCCTTTGAGTATCTCACCACAATCCATTATTTTAATAGAATTTGACTCTTTGAATATTATTTTGTTTAAATTGATTTTAATTCGATTTGAGTGTGGTTTCACAACAACTTTTTTGTTGGATTGAGAAGGACGGTTGTCTTGATCTGCAGTAGATCAATTGGCTAAAAAATTTCTCACATGAGCCATGATCTTATGGGATGAACGAGCCAAACCTTCCACACTCTTCTATTCCCGCCACTCCAAAATACCCACAAAATAACAACCATTAGAATTTCATCATTCTCCACTTTAAGGAGAATCTCCATCAAGTGTGGGTATTCTCTCCGTTCTCACTCGCCAACGAGTCCCTACTGTCAAGATATGTCGCGCTTCCGCCAGGTGAAAGTAGGAAACCTTTATAGGGGCGCATTCCATAAGTGAGAGTTAGGAAAATGTATTGCCTTGTGACTCCGGCTGAGAAGGACATCCAAAAGATAGATAATACGCCACAATTTCTTAGTCGGCATAACAAGGAACAAAAAAAAAATCATAATGACATTGACAGAATGATAGCATTTTTGTGAAATTTGGGTTTGACGGAGGCTCTCATATGATATATATATTTCAGTATGTTATTTTTATCTCTAGCTATAACTTCAATTAATCTCGATTTTATTCCGTTTTCTAACATCTGAATCATATAATTTTTTTTTTGCCTAGGTTTAGAACATCCATTGTTAATTATAGCGATTAATCCCCTCGCTAAATTGTATGCATCTTATAGGGTGGGACATTTGATCAAGAAATTTAAAGTTGCTTCATATCCGAAGTCAGAATTCGAACCTGCAACCTTTGATTAAGGATGAATGAGCCTCTTCCACTCGACCACCCAACCTCAGTCATACTTGAGTTGATTAAAATAGATAACAAACTAATTTGATTTTTAGTGAATCGCTATGACATGAAACGATTATCCTATTAAAAGTAAAACAACGTATCTGATTGTCGGTGAATCGCTTTGACACAAAAACATTCTTTCCTACAAAAATAATTTGACATGCACTATGACCATTTAATATTTCAAATTGTCATATATATTTTGTATAAAATTTCAGATTGTCAATCTTGATTTTAGGTATTAACAGGTGTTTCATTTGACAAAAAATTAATAATTTTTAAAAAAAATAAGTCATGTATTAATACTTGAACAACTGAGATGACAATTTAAATTGTTTTACAAAATATAATCACAATATAAGATATTTAATGGTCTTGTTGCGGTCACTCATTGCCAGATAGGATCTTCATTGGAAACTTTCGCCGCCCAGGACCCTGAAAGCCTCCTGATGAGGCTAATGCGTGGCCTTTTAATGTCATCAGTAACAGGGATCGATGGAGCTATGACAATCACTTGAAGAATACTAGTCGGTTTGTGCTAGTTTTTAAAGCTCCGAGAACTAATTTTTATGGCCTTGTTAGCCCCATTACAAACGTTTTTAAGATGGGTGAAATTTTGCTATATTTAGTTTTCATGACAAATAGTTGTATTCTCTTTGTACTTTTTCTTAGGTTCGTTGTTTAATAAATGAGGTGAAGACCTCCTAAATGCCCCGCCCAGACCGATTTCCAAAAAAAAAAAAAACAATATAAGATCTTTAAAAGTTAGAAATAAAAAATTTCAAAACAATAATCGTTCAAGGAATATATTTTTTTTCATAAAAGAATTATATCGAAGAACAAACACCCAATCTGACCCAGTTAACGACATTAAAACCAACATTTTACCTTCAAACTTTAACTCCTCCATAGAAAAATTTTGACCCAAAATTTCCACGTGTGCTTCAAATACCGTGCACAACGACCAGCCGCCGTGGACCACCCCACAGGCGATCCTACCTCCCTCACCAAAACTGTTAAACAAATCCAACACATTTTTCACACACTAAATTCGAGCGTCATTGGAGCGTGGTCATCACAGCCCCTCATGCGCGTGGCCGAAAGAATGTACGTAGCCTTTTGTAATATGCAAAAAGTATGAATCCCGGGGGGGTAAAAGCAGCGTGATGGTAAGAGCCAATTACATCAGCTCTCCATCATCCAAAATCTAACGTTCTGAGACTACACCCGAATCTCCACGCGCCGTCGCCAACTGCACTCGCCGCCGCCGCCAATGGGTGCCGAAGAACCTGTTAGTTCTCCCAACCACGGAATCCTTCCCGTTTCCGCACAAAATTCGTTGTTTTTTTCTTTCTTTTTTTCTGGGCTTTCCAATTTTATAGTTCTGTTCTAAATTCTAACATCGATTTTTTATGTAGGTGGTGTTGGAGAGAGGACGTGAAGCGGAAAGAGTGGTGGAGCGGGAGAGGGGAAGTGAAGAGATAAGGGATTTGGAGAAGGGGGAGATGAATAATGTTTTTATTGATAAAGAATCAGTTCAAACGCATCCGCCGAGTGGATTTCACATGTCGAGAATGCAGAGATTGAGCGCCACTAACCCTTTGAGACTTGTCATGAATAATGCAACAAGGGTTGCCTCTCCTTCCCCTTATCAGCCTCCTCCTCGGCAATCTCCTTCTCCTTTGCACCACCAGCAGCCGCCACC
>JBBMKE010388809.1:0-12840 GCA_037834125.1 Lippia alba | reverse complement strand
TTTAAATTTGAAGGAAGAATCAGAGGATCAAAGTGAAGATTGAAGACCCACTTTTACTTAAATTCTCAAATACTTTGAATTATCTATTCGATATTGATTAAAAATCAATAAAGACGAATTTTTAGTGCAAACAGATTGGCACGCCCAGTGGGACTGATCTTACCTCTCATCTCTTCCTTCAACAAATACTCGATGGCTCTTAAAGTCCAAACTAACCCGAAGAACAAGGGAGTCGACCCAAAGAACCAAGAAGGCACTCTACGATCCTCTACAGATGGTCCTGAATTGAAATCATTGGATGATTCAACTCCTTCTTCCCCTAGGGAACCTCTTTTTACTGAAGAGCCTATGACTCTCGAAGAGCGAATTGCCCAAATGGCTCAAACAATAGCTAACTTGCAAAAGACTTTGAAGGATAAAGACTTTCAAATTGCTCAACTTATGAACAAGTTAGACAATGGCGATCCCGGTTAGTCAACTCGCGATCCTCAGACCACCATGGATGGAAAGCAAGTGAACTTGTCTCCTCAACATGAGCCCAATCACTCTAACACATCCATCGCCGCCCTATTTGTGTAAGAGCTGCAAAATATGATAACAACACAATTAGAGCTCAATATGGTACGTTCTCCCCAAACTATCCAACATACTCAAAGCCATACACTAAACGCATTGACTCTTTGAGTATGCCGATGGGTTCTCAACCACTAAATTTTCAACAATTCGATGGAAAGGGCAGACATGTCTCTCATTTTGTGGAAACATGCAACAATGCAGGGACGTATGGTGATCATCTGGTGAAATAATTTGTGCAATCACTTAAAGGAAATGCTTATGATTGGTATGTTGACTTGGAACCAGAATCTATTGACAGTTGGAACCAAATGGAAAGAGAGTTCTTGAATCGTTTCTACAGCACACGTCGCACTGTAAGTATGATTGAGCTTACCAATACGAAACAATAGAAAAATGAGCCAGTCATTAGTTACATCAATCGCTGGCGAGTACTAAGTTTGAATTGTAAAGATAGACTTTCAGAGATATCTGTGATAGAAATGTGTATCCAATGCATGCATTGGGGGTTGCTCTACATCTTGCAAGGAATCAAGCCTCGTACATTTGAAGAATTGGCTACACGAGCTTATGATATGGAACTAAGTATTGCATATTATGGTACTAACTCTTCTGTTGAAAATCAAAGGAAATATGAAAACGATGTGCAGAGTAGTGAGAAGTTCTTCAAGCCCTTTACAAAGGAGTCTATGGCAGCGAAAACAACACCAATTGAAACCAAAGTTGGAAGCCAGATAGTGCAAAATGAAAGGCGTTGACTTACACTCAAGGAGATGCAAGAAAAGGAGTACCCATTCCCAAACTCAGATGTTCCACACATTTTTGACAAACTACTGACAAATAAATTGATAGAACTACCAAAGCCAAAACACCTTCAGGAAAGTGGAAAAGAGAATAACCCGAAGTACTGCAAATATCATCGAGTCATTAACCATCCGACAGAGAAGTGTTTTACTCTAAAAGACAAGATCATGGCTCTAGCAAGAGAAGGCAAAATTATCCTTGAAAGTGAAGCGTAGCTAATGCAAATATCATCAGCGTAGTAGCTTCAACAAATGTGCATGTGGTTAAAAGCAACAAGAATATGATGACGTCACCAACACCATTGGGGGCATCCACAATAATCCAGTTTGAAAAAGCTTTGAGCCGACTTTAGTCTCGAAGTTGATGTCTAGCAGAAAAGTACTTAAAGTTGAAGCGCATACAATACCGTCGGAAAAATACCGGAGGCAACTAAAATTCAACTGAAAGTTGGAAGACTCCATGATAAGAGTCTAAACTATCAAATATACTCCTTAATATGAGTATAAATTGTTTCTAAATTCAAGTCACAAGAATTCTCCTTGATAAGAGAATAAACTGTCATCAAAGCTCCTTGATACCAGTTTAAACTGTCTACAAATTCAAACCAAAAGCTCCTTGACATGAGCCTAAACTGTCTATAAATTCAAGTTCAAGACTCCTTGACACGAGCATAAACTGTTTAAGTCAAAATCAAGTGCATTGCTCCTTGATGCACGAGCCTAAACTGCATGTCACTCCTCACCCATACGAGTATAAACTATGTACGGTAACCACCAATGGTAATGTATGTGGCTAAACTGCTGACTTAAAATGATAAATACTCCACCTTGTCCAGAGTGGTTAAGCAATGGATACTGTTGGGCCACATGAGTATAAACTGTGTACGGCACCCCCAAATCTTCTCAAAAGAAGTTTTCCCTTGAATTACATTATGACTTGATCCCTTTTAAAAGGGTACGTAGGCAGCTTAGATATTTTTTAAGTTTAGTCACAACTTTGTTTTGATCTATGTCTCCTTGTTGAGTTGAAAGTTCTTCAAGTAAATATCAAATCATAAGTTGAATAAGTTCAATCACAACTTTGTTTTGATCTCTTCTTGAATTTGAAATTCTTCAATTCCTTAAGTACATCCCAAAATAATATGGATAGTTCGACGAGTTACGGTTATAGGAGGCTTGTACCACATTATGCAATTGAGCGGCATGATAATTAGCTTGTCTTCGCATTAGCTAAGATGACTTCAATTTGTATCCATCGATAAAGTAACATTCTCCATTGGCTAAGTATATCTTCAGTCCACTCCCAGTATCCATCAATAACTTGTCTTCGTTAGCCTACTGCACTTGCCCTTCCCTTCGGTAAAGTTGATGGTGCGAGGTTAAGTAATCTGGCCATTCGGTAAGTTGATGGTGTGCAGCCTGTACAGCCCACACCTTTGATGTCTTGATTAAGTTGATGGTGTGCAACCTGTAGAGTCCACACCTTTGATGTCTAGTTTAAGGTAAGTCTTTGGGACCACTTGTTCAAGCGCAACGACCTCCGTACAGACCAAGTAAAAAATCATGTACCTCCAAGCATGTGGCCTTCTCTTCGGATTGTCTCTCATCATCAAAGAATCGCCAAGTGCTTAACGCCAGAAGAAGTTGAAATATATTTGAATTACACCATCGTGATCCTCGAATAAAAGAAAAAAAAAGGGCGAAAAAATCAAGTTGCGAGGAAAAAAAAAAAGCAAAAAACTGAAGAGCTAAGTACCTTGAGACTGTGCTCTAGTCTCAAACGTGACAAAGTATAGCTTGCCAGTGCAGTTGATTCCCTTCTCCGAAATAATGCTGCAGAAATCTCCAAATTGAAATCAACTCCGCTATTGCTTCTTGGATTAATTTCGCAAACTTCTCGGCTACTGGAATTGTTGCTTGTTTCTTCTTGGGTTAATGCCTCAGAGTGGACGCCTCGGATATTGCAATAAATTGTCGCCCTCAAGTCTCACCTTCCTCTTTATCTCTTCTCTGTAAATTGATGTGTTTCAATTTTGGTGTGAAGATTGTGGGGGTGGAGGCCTTTATAGACATGGAAATTATTAAAAATCCGAATCAGATTAGAAATACTGATTTGCATGAAAGCTAATTGTTTTTCTAATTTGAAGAGTTGGAAAGCAACACGACATTGGAATGCGGGATTGTAACTCTTTAATTAATTAGAGTTCCATAGTGCAGTTGACTTCTGATTAAATGGTAACTCCAAATCTTAGAGGAAAGGCGTGTGGCATTCTCCATGCAAATCAAAGTAGGAAAGATGTCCGCATGCATGCAAACTTTCATGCAGAATACAAATCCTACGCAAATTTAGGTTTCTGCATGCCTCAAATTTTTATGCATGGAAATAGTTTGTACGGGGCATGCATGCATGGAGTTGGATATTAATTACATGCCTTTTGGCCATCAAAGTTCTTTATTTTATTAATTCAAAAATAAAGTAAAGAATAAAAGTTGGCAAAGAATTGTAATTAATATATATCCAAGTGGGGAGGAATTCATATGAAAAAAACGAATTCTCATTGGGTTTCTGCATGCCTCAAATTTTCATACAAATATAAATCCCATATTAACTCAATTTCTTGGTGCAACTAAGATTCCTAATGATGCGGGAATTCTTAATGGACAAAGTTCCACGATTAGATTAAATTTTCTAATTGTTCAAGGAATCGACAATGTCATGTGAGAATTCGATTTTAACCTTATTTCAAGATTAAGTATACAAATTGAATTCGTTTAAAATTTTCATATATATATATATATATATATATATATATAGGAAAATTTAAATACTTCAAGTCCCGCTCTCTTATAAATACTTGGTATGTTTTTCGCTGAGCCTTGAAGTGGGGGGACATTTGTAGAAGTATAAATAAACTTTATATTATTAATTTAATATACTATTCAATATTTTGAAATTATACTAAAATTTTATTTCAAAGTTAAATAGTTAAATTTAAATTAATATTATAATATTTATTTCTTTGACCAATCAAGTGATGACACGTGTCAAAGTGACATGTTTTGACCAATCAAATCCAGTCTCGCAGTTAAAAGAAAGCCAAGACAAATCATATGGCGACTCGTGGCGTAATGAGTCACACCGACCAATCAAATTCAAGTCTTATTTGATATCATCTCTCTAAAAATAAAATATTAAAGAGATAAATATTCATAAGATTTTATATGATATTATCTCTTCAAAAAAAAATAAAGAGATAATTATCAAATAAAGTTTGACTTGAACCACAAGTCTTCAATCCCACATTATATAAAGGAGTCATGGGGTGGTTCATTGAACACACAACAAATCAAGACGAAGGAGAAGAGAGGCTAAAAACCTCTCTACAAGTTCAAGAAAGGCTAAAAACCTTTTGACGGAGTTCAAGACGGCGTTCTAAGGTGTTCTTACCCGAAGTCATCAAATCAAGGCGTTTGATCCGTAATCCAGGCGTTATACCGGCGAATTAGCATTATATTCAAGCTAGATCCACGGTGTTACGGCGAATCGGCGTCACATTCAAATCAAATCCACGGAGTTACCGACGAGTTCAAAGGCGTTCTTGGCGAAGTTCTCCAAAATCCAACGTTTAATTCGTAAATAAGTCGAATTACCTACGAATTAACGTTCAAGTCCCTTAAAATCTAACGTTTAATTCGTAAATAAGTCGAGAGACATATGAATTAACGTTATTCAAGTTCAAGTTCCTCAAAATCCGGCGTTTAATTCGTAAATAAGTCAAAAGACCTATGAATTAACGTTATTCAAGTTCAAGTTCCTCAAAATCCGGCGTTTAATTCGTAAATAAGTCAAAAGACCTACGAATTAATGTTATTCAAATCCAAATTCGAAAGTTCATCAAGAACCGGTTGAAGATTCCAACAACTTGAAGTTTGAAGGAAGAATCAGAGGATCAAGTAAAGATTGAAGACCTACTTTTAATTAGATTCTCAAATACTTTGTATTATCTATTCGATATTGACTAAAAAATCAATAAATGCCAATTTTTAGTGCAAACAGTGTCAACGATGTATCCTGAATCAAACATCAAATAGTTCAATTTGTTTTCTAACCCTAATCTGCAGCATTTGAAGCTTAGTAAAACTATTTGAAATATGTATAAAATGATTCTCTTTACACATCTATGATTACAACCAAAGGAGATATAAAGGGTGGAAAAAGATATGATGCTGCTACAAAGATCTATGGAGAGATTATTTGCCAGTAGAAAAACATGGCCATTGCAATAATTATTTACATTAAGGATTACCAAAAAATCTCTCCCCTAAGAAGGGTGTTCCGTTACGTTCGACAACAATCGGTTTAAGGATACAACATTTCTTGATTGTCTGACATTTTTTAGGGTCATTTTGAGTTTTTGACTTTTTGTCTCTCCCCTTCAACCTCGGCGAATTGAGGCTAAGCTGAGAGTAGCGCTCGTGCATATCTCTCAGCTCAGCCTCCACTGAAGCCTACCGTCCCTATAGCTCCAGCATTTCTTTGGTCAGCTCGTTTATGTCTCTAAAGCTCTTGAAAACTGCTTCATTGTCGCTGTGTTGTTTCAAGAATGAAGTGAGATAAAGGAGAAGGAAAATTATGTTAAGTTTATAGCAGTTCGGTTGTGATGAAATGGACACAAACACAAAACTCTTGCTCGTCGTTTTAAGATTATGAAAAAATCCTCTATGACTATCAGAATTTCATCAAAACTGACGAGATTCACCGAGATATTTGTGAAATGACATCATTAAAATTCATTGATCCATTTGATCCAAACGTAATGTAAATTCTTTGACGAAGGAAGTTTTTTTAATTTTTCAAATCTCAAAGGAAATTTGTTCCAAGCTTCGGGGTATGCCAAGTTAACTATCCCGATTTGAAAAATAACATTGCTAACCTAGGCAAAAATCATAAAAAGCTTCCTAGTGTCTATATGGTTAGTATCTTTTGTTCTCTCACTTTAATTTTGCTCCGTTGTGTTTATTTTGTCACATAAAGTACTGCAATTAAAACAGGACAATATAAAGGACAAAACCATCACCCTGTGGGCTGTGGGTAACGACCGATGGAAGAGGGTGACTATGTGGTGGCGACTGGTTATAAGCTGAAAGGGAGGTCTTTGTAATTTGAAAATTAGGAGGGGAGATTTGTGTAAATATAACTACAAGAAAGGGATGTAACTAGTTTGCTATATATAAATTAATACCTCTGGGATTGGAGATTCCATTTATTCTTTGCCTTCAAGGCTTTGGCGAGCTCAATCTCCAAAGCAAGAACCCTTTCTAATGCATTTCCACCACCCGGGATTTCATTGAACAAAGGAAACATGCTTCGCTGCTCTTCGTTCGTCTTTCAAAACACAAGGAATGGAACACCGGTAAGACTTCTTGCAGCAATATAGATTATTATGGATGAAATAGTTAAACGAAGCTCACTTTATGCAGTTTTTGGAATTCTCTTTGTGGAGCTTCCGGACTTGGCCCACATCATCGCGTATGTCGAAGACCATATTCTCATACTTCATCCTTTCCAGCTGCAAGAAAAGAAAAGGCAATATAATGAAATGTGATGGAATTTCATTTTGAGCTTTAGTTTCTATATGAGAGAGAAAGATACCTCTTCATGTAAATGCTCCATGCTCGATCTCAATCTTTCGGTTGCTCTGTCGGAGTTGTTCAGCATCATGCATAATTTAAAACACACCCCTTTTAGTTCTATTATTACAAATACCCCCTTCTGAGCATTGCAATTCAAACACGACGAGTTACTTTAAAGTAGAGATAAGTTAGAATTAAGGACCACATGTTATCATACGAAATCCTCTTAAGAAGCTCTTGACAAAATAATTCTCAGACAAGGATCTGTTAATGCTTAACATAAAAGCCTTTAATTCTTCAAATTTAAGAGCATATTACTCAACAGAGTTCTCCTTTTTCAGCTTATTAAATTGCCCAATCAAATTAGATTTGAAAACCTCAACAAGATTTGATCATGGAAAGAGTCCAAGTCTAGGTAACTAATTAACCATGAACAAATCACAATGATCAATCACATGCTTCAGGTAATTAAGACAAAAAACAAAAGGAAATAGCAACTCTGTTAAGCCAGATTCGATCTTCTCAAAACGACACCGTTCTCACTTAAAGAAGCGTGTTAACACTTTAAGAAACGTTTCCCTTCCATGCTTTCCTTCATCATATTCATCCCCAACCAGCCATGCAACAAAGAACCTGTATTACTTCCTTCCATTCCATGTTTAGCTGCATAACAAAGGGGTTTTCTTGTTAGGCACGGCACGTACCCAATTAGGAACTGGAAGGATAATTTATGAAAGTGAGAGGACTTTTTTGGAATACAGGGGCGGATCGAGAAAATACCGAAACTTTCAAGTAGGGTTTATCATTCGCCTCAGCTTCCAACAGTTTTGTCGCAGCCTCCTCCTCAAGTTTCTGCTCAAGCTCAGGTTCTTCCCCAGTCTTCCGTTTGCCATAATTCAATGTCGTTATGTATGTGATATTGTTGGTTTCCGTGATTGATTTGTTTCGTTTTTCTTTTCCCTAAATGTTTGGTTTTGTGATCTTGATCATTCCTCTGTGGCTCTTGGTAACTGTATTAATCTCTTTTAAAGGTATTCGTTTCTTTCTACGTTTTCGATTATTCTCTAATTCAATTGAAATGGATGGTTATTCGAATTGAGATATTTTTTGTTGACATGGTTTGATTGTTTCAGTAGAGTTCTTGAGCTTTCTTCAGTTCAATTAATTGATATGGGCAGAAATTCGTGGTGGGTTGGTTGTTGAAATGTTGGATGTTCTGATTGTATCTGCCTAATTAGGAGTGTGAAGAGATGGCATCCCGTAGCCGTCCCCAGCGTCGTTACTCCTCCGATGAGGAATCATCGGACTCGGCTTCCAACTCCAACCTGTGGAGGCACCGAAGTCACAGCCCCCGACGGGATTCTGACACTGATGAAGAGATTGCATACCTGGCTAAGAAGTCTCAAAAAGAGGTTACTGATGCTAATCTCAACAAAAAGTACGTTGGTTTCTGTAATTACTGTCTACAACTTCCTGTTTTCTTTGGGATTCTGTTTGACCATTTGATGTATATGAAACGCTGCAGCTTAAGTATATTTGTACAAACTCAGCCTTGTAATTTTAAAATTGATAACTAGCTTGCTACTGAATTACAGTAGATCATCTGTCTTAAAGAATGGTGAATTTTGTATTACTTATACTCAAAATGTGAGTGTACCTTCTTGCTGGCCCCTCTGAGTTTTACATATTTGACTTTTTTGTTTGTATTGATAAACGAGCGCAAGATACAATTTAAACAAACTCACCATGCTGCATGAATCTTAATATTTGAATTTCAGATTTGTGTGGCGAAAAAAGATTGAGAGAGATGTATCCCAAGGCGCACCTCTTGATGAGAAAGCAGAGGAGGAGAGGCACAGAGAACGAATGGTAATACTTCTTATCCAATGTTTTTGCAATGTCCATTGTCTTTGTCGAGCCTTGAAGTAGTATATTAGAAACATTGTTTAACAGAGGTTCATTTGTACAAAGTAGGCGTCCATATATTTCTCTTCTAGCTTTAGATTGTGGTATCACATATATAATGCTGCTGCCTCACACCCTATATATTGTTGTATGGTACTGGTTTATTTTCCAATTGATTGATATGTATTGAAGTACAAGTCTTTTTCAGGCTGAGGTTGAAAAGGTGAGAAAGAGAAGAAAAGAAAGTGCTATTAAGAAAGCACAACATGAGGAAAAGATGGTGAGATCTTAGTTGGCTGGTTGGTGTATATTTTCGTATTGATCTTATTTGTTTCAATGCTGATGACCTTCACTTTATAGGCACAGTTGGTAAGACAGCTTGCCCGGGCTGAGTTCAAAGACTGGGAAAAGAAAGCAGCAAAGGTAAAGTATTTGATGGTTGCGACATTCTATCAATATTTCCCTGTACCAGTGTATGGTACTTGTTGGTTGCTTTGCGTTTGTCCTTAGCTAATGTTACCTCATTGTTGTGTAAAATTTGCAGTTCCGTTTTGATCAAAGCAAAATTAGGTCGGAAACTCTATTGCGTGAAGGTCGTATTAAACCGATTGATATCCTCATTAAACATCTTGAACCTTCAGATGATTTTGAGATAGAATTAAATGAACCTTACATGGTTTTCGAGGTAATATAATATATTTCCCAATATCTTTCTTTTCTGCTCTTGATCCTTTGTTAATATAGTCAGACAAATAATTATGAACGGTTTCTAAAAACCCGGTTTTACTCTTTCAAAGGAAATTAATATCATATTGATTTTTTCTGTTGTTTGTTTTTGATGTTTGACTGTGATGTCCTTTATTAGGGTTTGACCATGAAAGAAATGGAGGAGCTTCACAAGGACATAAAGATGCACCTTGGTTTATCAACTCTTATACGTAAAAGATATTGGGAGGTATTATTATATGCTGATGACCTTCGCTTCATGTGAAAGCTTAGTATGCGTTCCACATCTGTGCTTTTGTATATCCATTTTTTTTTCTTATTCTTAATAAGATGGATATAGTGTCGTCTCTTCAGTTCTTCTGTACTATTTGTCTATTTCTGCTAACTCGTGCCTACTTTGAAATCCTTATTTTTTAGCCGCCCCTGATCCAATTCTCAGTTCTTTGATTGCTGATTTATGCTAGAATTGTATAGAATTTACAAGGATTACCTTCTTTTACTTTTCTTAAGTTTTAATTTTTTTTCATGTAAGTTAGTATTTTCCTCATAATCTTTGGGGATGAGTTGTAGACTTCTTACATACATGGATGACAGGCGCTTCTGGATGTTTGTGAATGGGAACTAGCTGAAGCCAGGGAAAGAGTTGCCGTAGAACCTGCCAAGGCGCGTGGAGAGATGATTGGCGAAGATAGAGGTCTTCATCCATGTGTTGAAAGAGATATTAAGAATCTTTTACAAGGGAAAAGTTATGAGCACCTGGAAATCTTGAAATCCCAGATCGAATCTCATATTCAATCTGGGACAGCCAAGGTAGTTGAATATTGGCAAGCTGTTCTTAAGTGTCTTCAAGTATACAAAGCAAAGGTACTTTCTCCCTTGTTCTCTGGTACTTGCAGAAATGAAATACCTCTGACATTGTTTTGTGTGAAAAATCTAGGCTTCTTTGAAGGAAATCCATGCCAAGATGCTTCGCAAACATCTGCAACGTCTGGAGAGACAAGAGGATTCTGATCATGATGTCGAGGGTATGGATAATTTGAAATCTACGCATTTACCTTTCTAGATTTATGGGCATTAATTAGTCAACTGATCGTGCTTGAGTGTCTGGGTATGCTGAAGTTCATGACGAAGACGAACTAGCCGGATCATATTCTACTCAGTTGTTGGATGGTGATGAAGATGAAGATGCAATTGACCCTGAGGAGGACAAGGCTGTCTTGGTACTTTAGATCCTCAAATAATGCTGCTTCATTATTTCTTATGAGCCATGACAAATGTTGAAAATAATGCTCTCTTTCCATGTTCCTCATAAGAAAAAACTTCTTTTTAGATAATGCTTATATATCTTTTTTTTTTTAATTATCTGCTTGTTGACCAACCTCTAAATTATAATTGAAGAAGCAATTTTGTATCAACAACACATTTCTTTCTTTGGTATTTCTCGTCGTTTCCTGTTCCAAAATCTAGCATGCTCAACCATATATTTCTTTTATCAGGAAATTGTTTAAGTTTCTAAACTTAGTGTACATTTACATTTTTATGTGCAGGAGAGAAAGCGGATTGCTGTATCAAAAGAGCGACGCATCCAAGAACTGGCTGCAAGGCTGGCCCCTCAAGATAACTTTGAGAAAAATGCCATGAAAGTCATGGGAGCCATGGAAGAAGGGGATATGGTCTTTGGTTCAAACGATGAGATCAATCTGGAGTCTCAGGTATCTTTACAAGAACTATTTGTTGAAATATATTGGAAATTTGTTCACTTGTTGGCTGTTGCTGACATGTCCACTTGGAGCAGGTGTACTGGTGGTGCGATAAATACCGTCCACGAAAGCCCAAGTATTTAAATCGTGTTCACACCGGCTATGAGTGGAACAAGTACAAGCAGACGCATTATGATCACAACAATCCACTCCCAAAGATCGTGCAGGGGTACAAGTTCAACATTTCGTATCCCGATCTGGTGGACAAATCCAGAGCTCCAACGTACACTATAGAGAAAGATGGGGAAAGCAGCGATACCTGCATTATAAGGTTTCATGCCGGGCCCCCTTACGAAGACATAGTAAGTACTCTCAACCCTTTTACATTTTGATTTGATTTTCACCACAGTTGATCAATCCACTTAACCTTGTTCATTGTGCTGGACAGGCTTTCCGCATTGTCAACAAAGAATGGGAGTACTCCCACAAGAAGGGGCTCAAATCTACATTTGAACGGGGGATTTTACACGTCTACTTCAACTTCAAACGTTAATGATATCGCTGGTGATCTTCTCCCTAAGTACTTGTAGCTCTTTGGGTAGCTTTGTACATCTCTCCCTTGTTGGGTAGCTTTGGTGACTTTCAGATCGTTGGTGAAACCTGAGCAAAAGTTTGGACTCTTGTTTCTCCTTTCGAATTTCTTCTTTCGGCCCTGATTTTAAGTTCACTGTAATATTTTCTAAATTTGACAGGTGTCAGGGATCGTCGATTGGAGAGAAAACATATTAACCAACTATATACGGTTTTATTCCAATTGATTGGAGAGAAAACATATTAAATATTTCGTATCAATTGATTGTCTTGCATGTAGAGTAAGTTGAAAGTAGTTTTACATCCCCCCATCCTTTCTAATCCGATTGTTTGGGCATTCTTATTTGGGAGCATGGAAGTGAAAAAATGAATGTACAGGTTGATGCAATAAGTAACAGAATAATCAAACAAATGAATGTACAGGTTGATGCAATGAAAGTAACAGAGTATCAAACAAACGGAGATTCTAATAGAAGGAATTGCTGATAGAAGGTAAAGCCATAAGGCATCAGTCCCCCATGATGGAACAACGAAGGCAAGATTCTGAAGCTCACACTGCTGGTACACATGCCAATCTGGCAATTCCTTCAAGTATGAATGTAAATCTCCTCTCGGCTCGTATCGACAGGATGTGGAACTTACAAGGGGAATTTGACTTGATTGAATTGGGAAACGGATGCTACACGTTGAAAACTCATTATCCAGATAAGACAACCATGATCCTAATCGAAGGGTCATGGGTGATAACCGACAACTATCTGGTAATCATGAAGTGGATACCTAACTTCCAAGCGGCAAAGTACCGGGTTACTACGGTGATCTCATGGATATGTATTCGAGGTTTAGCAATAGAATATTACAAGGAGCCAATTTTATATGGAATAGCTACTGCCATCAGAGCGCCGGTC
>JBBMKE010388701.1:0-12843 GCA_037834125.1 Lippia alba | reverse complement strand
AAAATATAAATAAGAAAGAATATAAGTCTATAAAATGAAAAATGTCATTTTCGCACTATTCATAGTCGCCATTCTCAATGGCAACTTATGCTAAAATATTAAAAACTTTTTATTTAGTATTATTTTATAAAATAAATAAAAATTAAATGCTAAATTTGAAAAAAGCCCCAAGTTTAGACGAATAATAGAGACTGTCGCTTAGCAATTAGCAAAGACTCAATAGCACTTTCCGACAAACCGATAGGAACTAGTTCAAATGATTAAAAATTCATTCCTAAAACAATTATTTAAGCTCGAATTTCTTTAGTCACTAGAATGTATGTTAAAAAAGAAAAAAATAGTGCAATACCTAATGGAAATGATTTTATTGAAATGAATAAATATTATTCATCAAATTATTTAGTGCAATACCTAATGTGGTGGCATTCAAACACTTGGTGATGGGGACCGAAAATGACAAGGCTGAGGGGATTAAGTGGAAAACAGAACATTTGAGCAGGAATTTATATTCTAGCTTGATTCGGTCAAATTAATGTAACAAATGTGTGAATATTTTACACTTATTATGTGATTAGTGGAAAATTTAAAAGGAGTAATCAATCAAATAACAAGTATAATACATTTATCTTTTTAATTGATTGGATAATTGAATTCGATCGAGTCGAGTCTGAAATAATTTTTTTTTGTTTACACGTCTTGCAAAGTGTTATTTATATGTAGTTGGAGCGAAAAAATTTGGACTTTAGCAAATGAACATTTATAATTATTTAAATTATTTTTCTTTTGTACTTTGATATACTCATACGTGGGATTATTTTTTCCTTTTTAGAGGAAAGGCCACAGAAGCCAGCTAAATCAAATCCTCAGACAACAAACACGAAACGTAAACCGGAAAATCAATGGAACCCACGCAGGCCGAAGCCATATTTTTAGTTAACGTGTAGGCTACTTTATTGACATTTAAAAGCCAAAATCATGTTCTTGTTGATGATTTAGTTGCCCTTAAAGCTATGATACATAGATATTTTTAAAAGGGATTTTTTGTCATGCTGTATTTCACACTTTTCAGATGGAAAATTTAAAAAAGAATTCGTATTGTCGTATCCATGTCATGATTTGTTCATATCGCCATATTCATATCCGTATATTATAGCTCTTAAGATATTCATGGAGAAATTATTGTCTAAAAATGTTCATTCGTGCCCAACCAACCAATTACATGGCAAGTGTTGATCTTGATCGAAGTGTTGATCTTTGTCGAGTGATTCCATATACTTTCGCAACATACACGAATCACTTGCCACAGAATCAACATCAATTTAGTCAAATCGGGTTCGTGCACGACATCTTCTCCGTACGAGCAAGAATTCGGAAAATCTAATATAATTTGAACTGAGATAATAATATACAACAATACATAACAATCGACAAATTACAATGAAGTTACATATCACAAAAGATTTTATATTGCTCATAAGAATCTTCAATTAGCCTGAAAACAAGTTAACTGCGAAATTGCATTTTTCCAAGAAGGGTCTTCCCCGCAACTTACGAATAACACAGGGTTTTTCGTGCAGTTAACTTCTTCAGAAACCTGGTGGAAATCCTCCCTTTCTAGGGTCACTTACACCAATAAGTTTCCCAACTTTTTCTTGCACTATAAATTGACATATTGTCCCACCAGAAATGCTTTGAAGAACATGTCCTTTCTTCTCTAGGACAGCCCTTGTTGCTGCTGGAACCTCAAAATGCTCCCCTGTTGGTACTGTCCAGTTCTCATATTGTAGTACATTAGGAATTAGCTACATAAATTCAAGAAAAAACCTAATGTTAGAACCTAAGTTGTCGTAAAGCATGCATGCGTGCATGCGCGGCTGCATACAGAAGCGTGGTTCGTAATAATTTTAAGGGTGGTTCGAGCATGCTAAATGCTGGATCAATTTGACGAGGTTGTTGATCATTGATAGTTATGTTAAAGAAACATGTTTGTTTGCAGAATAGTGGTTACCGGATGGTAAGATCTTGGAGCTAAAACAGAAGAGAGTGGATTCATTCCTCTTCGAAGATAATTTAGTACAACTTCGGTTGTGCCTGCGATGATGAAGGACCCTCCACTTGCACCTACGACCGCTTTTAGTTGTCCATTCTGTTATCAGGGACGGAGTCAGAAATTAGATGGATAAAGATTGTAAAAATGTAGGACAAAATTACTTTACGGATACTAGAGATTTGACGTAATTACGAATAACCTCCTTTGCTTTCTTGGAATTACTAAAAAAACCACTAAAATTCATCATAAATAATTCAATCATGAAAATGGTTAGGGGATCTGTAATTTATCTATAGGGTTAGGGGTCTGGCTGTAATTTATCTATGGGGTCAGGGGGTCTGGCTGTAATTTATCATAGGTGTTAGGGGGTCTTTCTGTAATTTAATTATAAGGTTAGGGGGTCTGGATGTAATACCTTGAGGATGATAGTTGGTGTCATAGACGACAACGGTCTTTTTCCCGGACGGATGAAGTTGGCTGGCGCAGGAGGCGGAACGTTTCGTGAAGTGTTGGCTGGCATAGAGAAATCGTCCATCTCGTTGTTGAGAACTATCCCCATGCTTGGGGATAGGAATTTAGAGCCGAAATAAGCATTAATGGTCGTCGTCATAGAGACAGCGTTGCCCTTCCCGTCTACAATGGAAATGTGGCTCGTGCCGTGATCTTGAATCTGGTTCCACCTACAATGCATACATATTTCTCTCAAATAATGTAATAGTACATTGTAATCTTAAACACCGGTTCGAATTATTACCTTCCACCATAATGGCTGGAATTAAACGTTGTGTTATCGAATATAGTTTTCCTCAATCCCGCGGCGAACTTCTCAGACAACATAACTTTCAGGACATCCTCAACATTGGCGAATTTTGGATCGCCAAGATTCATTCTCATAGCGAGTGCATTCTTTAGAGCTTCAATTTCCCGGTGGACCATAAGGGAACTAGGAATTTTAGACAAATCTTTATACTGAGCCAGAATGTTCAGTATCTGAGGCAGCAGAAATAGATGTAAATCTTTCAGCAACTTGAAAAATAGTTAAAATCTATCTTAAGTAATGTAAAATGAAACCAAACAAGCACTTACGAGCGACATCGAAGCTCCTCCAGCCGAAGGTGGAGGCATGCTCAGTATTTTAACTCCCATAACATTAGTTGAGACCGGCTTTCTCGATTCAACCTTATAATTACGCAGATCTTCCAATGTTAGTATCCCTCCAACTTTTCTAACATCCTGAACAAGACTAACTCCGATAGAACCGTTATAGAACGCTCTAACCCCCTGCTTTGCTATGACTGCCAGTGTCTTCCCGAGTTGTTTGTTGCAGCAGATATCGCCCGGTTGCAGCAAGCTTCCGTTCGACATGAATATTTCACGCAGACCTTTATCATTCTTGATGAATGATTCTGTGGCTCTCATCTGCACTTAGAGATACGGCGAAACTTTGAATCCGTTCTTAGCCAATTTCGTGGACGGTTTGACTAGTCTTTTCCAGGGGAGTTTCCCGTGCTTTTTCCAAGAAAGGTGGAGGCCAGCGAGCTCACCTGGAACTGCTATCGAAAGGGGGCCGTTGGCTTTCAAACTGCTGTTTCCTCCATACATGTTCTGTAAGGAAAAAACAAGTTTGGAAAGTTCAAATTATCTTTTTTTCTTCTGTTGAAAGTATTAGAGAATTTGTCACAGTAACTTTCAGATTAGATGGTCATTTTACATGTTAGCATACACAGAAGAAATCAACTGAAAATCTAGAAATTTAACTGTTTCAAAAAAGCAGAAGCGTTGCAAACACCTTTTATACGAAACCAACGAACACGAAAGAGAGATCGTATTGAAGAACAACAAGATTAACCTGGGAAGCTAGCTTCGGAGCTGTTTCCCTCATATCGTAAACCTCCGTAGTGCCACCCGACCACACAAGCATGAACGACCCACCACCAATGCCGCTAGAGGCAGGGCTAACGACACCTAGGCAGAGGGCGGTAGCCACCGCTGAATCCACCGCGTGGCCGCCTTCCCTGAGTACATCCCTCCCAATGATGGAGCATTGGCCGTGATCAGCTGCAACAACACCGTGTGGAACAACGATCTCCGCACTTCTTTCATCGGCTGAGGTGACTTTCGGGGTCGAAAAGAATGATGCCAGCAAGAGAAACAGCCATAGATTGGCCATGATAGACAAAATCTGCATTTTATCAAACTGTTTATACTCATTCTTGAATTGCAGCTTGGATTATATTACACATTTTCCAATCCGAAGTATTAGATTTTTTCACTAGAAAAATGGAAAAAGTATTTATTACCTTATTAGTTGGTTATGTTTAATGGAAATAAAGTAAGCAAATCATGGGAACGTATTGAGGTTATTATACAGAGTTAATTACATCTACACCCCCTCATGGTTCCTTAATGTATCACAAACACCCTTTTCGTTAGGCTCTGTTAAGCATTTCGATAACAGTATGAATATCATATGATTATATCAATCACACGGATTGTTAAGGAACCACTAGTTGCACGAAAACCTCCAAAACAACCCCGTTTTAAATAATCGAGACAGCAAATCCCATCAATATAAATATGGAGTCGGTACCACCACCAACCGGTATGAAAGTCGCAGTTCTAGTGGTGAAATGACTCTGGTATTATACACAAGAAAATGTTGTAGGCCTTGTAGAGCCTTACAAATGAAGTGTCTGTAATCCGTAGATAAGGGGTGAAAGTGTAATTTACTTAACTTATATGCGTAAATACGTCCTAACTAACGGAGCTCTAAATGTAACTTATATATATATAATCAATGGAACAGTGACCTCCATTATTGGGACGAGCAAGAAAATCTATTCAAGCAGCAAGATTGAATTTTTACAAAAATATATATCATTTAATGCTGCAACATTTCTCTAATTTAAAGATAAGAAATACAAATAAATTATATATAATTCTTTACATATATAAATATGACGAACCGACTATAATGCACGTACACCTCTCAAATACAGCAACTCGTAACTCGAAAACTTACCTTATTTCAAATGATTCGATCAATGATGAGCTTCATCCCGGGACAAACCAGAAAAGGTAGCTTGACTTGATGCTTGTTGAAATCAATCAACGATGTGTGTGGATTGGGTGGAGAAGTGGGCACTCTTGACTGAAACGTGAAAACAGCACTTGCAGAGTTATCTCTATCACTCCATGAGTTCATATTGGGATTCCCCAACGTGGTCCTCTCTGTTTGATCGGGATTTAGGGCTTACAAATAACTTTATTGGATCTTGTGCTTGTCTTTTAATGGTTTTGAGTATTCCATTTGTCCACTCTCTATAGGCTACCCACGTTTATATTGTCAAAAGCTGAGGGTGTTATTTGTAATTTTCCAAAGGTTTTGACTTTGATGTTCAATTTAAGTTTGACTTGACTTTTGGTTTATGAAAAATTAACCACTGCAATTTTATGAGATTACTCAAGTGGAACATGACCAGATTTGATTTTAACAAAGTCGTACGTTCAAACTTCTTTTATTTTCATATTTACGGGGTGAGGTACAATATTAATTTTTTATAAGTGTTCTATTAACCCGAAAGGAATAAAGGCAAATTGAAATTTTTGTTGTTCAGCAAAGACTCGGTACTACTATTAGATAATTAAAAATTTTGTTGGCTCAGACCTTATGGTCTTGATCAGCGGTCGCATCTACACAAATATTAATGGTTTATTCTCTTACAGTACGTAAAGTAGTTAACGACCATCCATGGTAATTCGTTCACCAAAGACTCAATATCATTATTAGATAAATAAAAATTTTGGGTGACTCAAGCCGTCGCTTCTACATATGTATTAATCTATTATTCTTTTTCAATATGTAGAATAGTTTAGGACCACCCATGATAGGGTTTCCCAAAGGCTTTATGAGAGAAATTGCAGTTGTTGTATCCGGTTCCACAACTCATATCTCCTTCTCCAAATAGGTCGGAGACCTTCTCAAAATCTTAGTAACCGTAATAGTAAGTAACATCACAAAAATCACATGAGTACTGAAACAACTATCGACCATGCTCATCACCAACAAACTACCAGCAGCCGTAGAGCGTAAGTTTCGATGCACACTACCATTCAGTAAGCTTGAGCCAACCAAAGGGGGCGCCGAATCCAATGGATGTGTCTTTTTTTTTTTTTTTTAATATCTTGTATTGCAATTTGCACAATATATAGCATTGGAAGTTGAATAAAATATATACAATTGCAATTATACAATATTATTATTCTAGTTGCAAATAAAGAGCTCACGAGAATAGGACATGATATGAACGAAAAGTTTGTTGTATGGGATTCTCCCCCTAGTGAGTTTCTGGAGTAGTTTTCTGGTGCCCCGTTAGGACCAAAAAAAAAAAGAATAAAAATAAAGAAAAAAAAACATGGTTACATTGAAATGGATAAATATTATACATTAAATTATTTAGTGTGAATGCCCAATATGGCATCCAGAGACTTGGTCACATGTACCGAAAATGACAAGGCTGCAAAGGGGATGACGAGGAAAACAGAACATTTGAACATGGTGCAAAGTGTAATTTGTCTGTAGATTATAGTTCGAGAGCCAAAATATGACCAACAAATGAGAATTATAACAACTTAAATTAGTGTCCTAAAAAAACAAACAACTTAAATTAGTTTTATTTTCTACGTAAGTCTTGATTTTAACGAAAGGTGAGTTATAACAACACTCCAAAAAAGATAATTTTCTTATGCCCTGTGATATCCATATCCGTGAATCAGAGAAGCTGAGTCAGATTGAAAATTATAAACTTTTAAAATTTTTAAGGGGCAAGAGGAAATATCAATGATAATCACATAGTGAATTAATATATTTTATATTTATTAGATAATTAATCGAACCAAATTTGAACTATCGACACACGACAACTTAGATTCGTGATGTAAAACTTAAATTTGGCATGAAACCTTTTTTATTACAAAAGATTAAACATTACAAATTAAGAAGAATCACAAAAGTCATGATTCAGTAATAAAAACTCGCTAGCCTATTTTTATTTTTTATTTGAAACCAAAAGACGCCTACAGAGGCGCCAAGGCTGAAAGAGCAGAAACAGAAAACAGCAAAGCAAGCGCAAAGACAGCTCTAGAAATGGCTGGAACAAAGCTTAGGAAGGGGACTCAGCAAGAGAAATACGGAGTGCGTCAGCAGACAGATCATTAGACCCTTCTTGGTGGGGATGGGCATGCCGAGCGAGCCAATGAGCAACCATGTTACCCGTCCTACGGATTTCAGAAAGAGAGAAAGAGGGAATGCGTGACAGCAACTTGCGGGTGTCCGAGACTATATTTCCGGTTTCCGAAAGGTCATCACTTGAGCAAGCAATCTTATTAATAATGTTGAGACAATCCTCATCTACGATGATCGAACTCCAGCCCCTTCTAGAAGCAAGATCCACAGCAACGTGAGCAGCCAATCCTTCAGCTACTTCGGCACTGAAGCGGCCCTAGCAACGAGAGAAGAGCCAACCTACACAACATCTGGATGAATCATGAGCCACCACTCATATACCAACTTCTCCAAAAGCGGTAAAAGTCACGCCATCAAAATTAATTTTAACAAATCCAGGGGGAGGGACAGTCCAGCAGTACCTAACCAATGGGAGATGATTTGAAGAACAAGTTTTCCTTCAAAGACCTTGACATTCCGGAACCACCAAATAGACCAGAGAGTAGTGAAGAAGAGCGCAGCATCCCCAACATTAAGAGCTAGAGAGACAGTAGAGATCCAAGAGAGCACGTCGCCATCACGAAACGAAATGCAATCAAAAGGAAGGTTGGAGAGAGCCCAAGTTTGGCGCGCAAAATCACAAGAGAAGAAGAGGTGGGAGGTGTCTTCGGTATAGTTCTCGCTGAACGGACAAATCTGAGGGGAGGAGCAGCGGCGATTGAGTAGATTTGAAGAGGTAGCTAAAGCATTGGAACACAAGCACCATAAGAACACCTTGACTTTGGGTGCCACCTTAGCCGACTAAATAAAAGACCAATTAAGATTGAACGAGGGACTAACTTTCAAAGTTCTCTGAGTGTCAAGCGAGAGAGCAACATGGTAGGCACTCTTGACCGAGAGGATTCCAGATTTCGTGAAGTGACAGATTAGGCGATCTTGGTGAGAAGGATTTCCAGGAGATATGGACAGAATATGATCAGAGTCTGCCGGGAGGAAGATGCTATGAACAAGGTTGAAATCCCAATTTCCTGTAACAGGATCAAGAAGATCCTTTACCAAGAGCACTGAACAGTCAGGTGGCCGGGGTGTTATCTGTTTGAAAGAATTAACTAGCCGTTACCAATTAGCCTTTTGGAGCCCGCCAAGAAAATCGGACGTGCCGCAAGAAGACTTCTCTAGGTGAGAGAAGGTCTATAGCCTAAAGTGGCTACCGTAAGGTCAGTGTGGGGAAAGTAACGAGCCTTCAGAAGTTGAGTAAGAAGACAGTCGGAGTTTGTAGAGATTCTCCAGCACTGTTTTTCCAGAAGAGCCAAATTAAAAGCTTTGAGATCCCGAAACCCAATGTCGCCCATTCTTTTGCTTTCACACAAACGTTGCCAATTAACCTAATGAATTTTGTCCTTGTTCCCATTATTCCACCAGAAGTCCCTAATCATCCGCTCAATATCATGCAAAAGAGTATCCGGCAACCGAAAACAACTCATAGAGTAAGCCAGAATGGCTTGTAGAACCGCTTTGATAAGAACTTCTTTACCGGCTTGAGACAAAAGCTTCTCGGACCAACCTTGGATCTTGGACCAAACCCGTTCACGGATGCAATCAAAGACTTCTTTTTTCCTAGAACCCACAATAGAAGGGAGCCCTAAATATTTGTCATGTTTAGGAACTTCAACAACCCCAAGTCTATGTGTAAGCCTATCCCGTAAATCTCTAGTAACATTCGGGCTAAAAATAATAGAAGATTTCTGGTAATTCACAGATTGTCCAGAGACCGACTCATATTTGTGAAGCACTTCCCGAATCCCTTCAACCGAATCATGGTCAGCTTTGGCAAAGATCATCGTATCATCCGCGAAGAGAAGTTGAGAGATAGACGGGGCACATTTGCAGATAACCACTCTTTTAATTCATTTTTTTAAGGAAATTAACCTGCTGAAGACCTCTGTACAAAAGAGGAAGAGATAAGGGAAGAGGGGGTCTCCCTGGCAGAGACCCCGCTTAGAGGCAAGATGACCAAAATGAGCCCCATTTAACACAAAGGAGTAGGTAACAGAAGAGACGCATCGCATAATGATATCAACAAAAGGAGGACAAAAACCTAACCTCAAGAGCACCCCTTCCAAAAAGAGCCATTTCACGCGATCTACGCCTTGCTCATATACATCTTGAGAGCCAGGAATCCCTGTTTGCTATTTTCCTAATCTTGATAAAATGATTAAGCTCGAAAGCAACAAGGATGTTGTCAGTGATAAGACGACCCAGAACAAAAGCACTTTGAGAGAGAGAAATGATGTGGTGCATGAAAGGTTTAAGCCTATTGGTGATAGCTTTGGAAGCCAGTTTATAAATAACGGTGCACAAACTTATGGGGTGAAGTTGAGGCATCGACTCGGGGTTCCTTCATTTAGGAATCAAAGCAAAGTGTGTGTGATGCATAAGACTAGAAGACTGACCAAGATTCAAAAAATCCAGACAACACTTAATAACATCGGAGCTAGGCCCAATATTTCTAAAAGAAAAGCGGAGGCATACCATATGGACTTGGCGATTTAAGTGGGGCCATTGGAAAAAGAGCTTTATCAATTTCCGCAGCAGTAAAAGGAGCACTCCGGCTGGAATTCATCTCAGGCATGACTCGCTGATCCAAACAGCCGATAATAGCATCAATCTCATCCATGGAGGGCAAGCCAAAGTTGAAAATATTTGTAAAATATCGCTCCACAACTCCTTTAATCTCCTGCTCTATAGTAACCCAGGAATTATGTTCATTTTTAATTTTAGTGATTGTGTTTTTATGACGCCTATTAGAAACGCGCGAGTGAAAATAGGCAGTGTTCCGGTCTCCTTCGAGTAACCAATGCGATTTAGCCCTCTGCTTCCATTTAATCTCATCTCGGGCGTAACATTCATTGATTTCAGCCTTTATCCTTTACTCATCTCATTTTGTATTTCCTGTAATAAGACCCTCCCGAAGTGCAACTAGGCGTGTCTCCAAGCTCTGGACGTGCTTTTTGGGATCAATGAATTCTTTCTTTTTCCATTGGGCCAGAGCAGAACGACAATTGGCTAATTTTCTCCAGGTAGTGTTGGCACTCTGTGAAACTGGAGACGGATCCCAACTGTTAGCCACAACTTCATCACAGTCGGTGTGTCTAAGCCACATGGCTTCAAATTTAAAATCACGTTTTTCAATCTCAGTACCGTATTTCTTGGGGCCTTGAAGGGTGACAAGGATTGGCACATGATCAGAGTTGACTGAGGTAAGGTGAGTGACGCAGGCTTCAGGGAAGAGAGTTGTCCAAGCATTATTTGCTAAGCATCTGTCAAGCCGAGCTCGAATCATATTCAGGAATTTACAATTATTTGCCAAGTGAAGGAATGTCCAATGAATCCAAGATCGTTCAAAGCCCAAGAAGAGATATTATGTCTGAACGCATTGATGAGATGTGGTTGGCGAGCCTCCCCACCAATTTTCTCCGAGTTCGAAAGTATTTCATTAAAATCTCCTCCACATATCCACGGCCAACTATACATATTTCCTAGATGAGTCAGAATTCGCTAAGATTCATGGCGATGCTAGTGTTTCAGGTTTCCACAGAATCCGGTGAGACGCCAACACGGCTTATTGGGATCAAGAGTAACAACAACATCAATATGATTAGAACTGTGGCTGAGTAAGGTGATATCAACCTCTTTCTGCCAAAACATAGCAAGTCAGCCACTACGACCGACAGCATCAACACCGATTCCAAACAAGTTAAATTAGTTTCAAAAACTCGATTCTATGATGATTGCATTTAGTTTCAGAAATGAACACTAAGATGGGAGCATGGGCCTCAATAAGCGTCCTAAGTTCACGAACTGTGCGAGGTCCTCCCAAACCTTAACAATTCCAGAATAAGAGACTCATTGGGATGGGCGGGGCTGTCGCCCAGCCACTGCCGGAACATACATGGTTAGAGAAGAAGAAGTATCTGAGGGAGTTGAGCATTTTTTCTGACTAGGTGGAAGAGAGGAATCAATCGGGTACTCAGGTAATTTCCTTTTGTCCATATTGACAGAGTTAATATAGGAGCCAGGAGTTTTAGAACTAGAGTATATGCGTGATTTGATGTGAGCTCTGGTGGTTTTTTTGGAGTGCTGAGACGGGAATGTGGGGGAGACGACATTGAAGGTGGGCGGGAAAGAATATGATGATCAAGTAAAAGGGGGACATTGACTAATGTTGTTGCATCAAACGAGAGGGAAGCCTTGGAGAAAGGGGCAGAGTAATTAGAGGACTGAGGGACGACGAGCTCCAGAGTTGTGTTTTCTAAAGAGATGGCTGGAACATCAGAAGAATCTAGGGGGCTCTGTTAATGGAGAGTATTTCTGGTTGGGTCGTAATGCTTGCATTCATCTGGGAGGAACTTATTTAGTACGGGCCATTTAAGATTGGAGGGGCCGAGGTTTCGCTCAAAGGTTAGGCCGATTTATTCATTTTTGGATCAATTACCATGGGGGTATTGAGATTATGGGGTGGGCTTTGATTGTCAGTTGGATCCAAATCTCCAAGGGGAGAATAAGGCTTATGTGGGATTGGGCCTTTGGTTTTGTGAGGTGGGCTTGGGGACTTTATAGAGCCCAATTTAGAAGGAGACTTATTATCCCCACAATTAAAGGAGGCGGATTAGGGTACGGGGTATAGGAGTTTTCATAGAGTGCATAATAACAGACAGCTTGTAGAGGGTCAGAGGGTGATGGGAGATTGGTATCAATGTGGATTATACCAGAAGAGATGGGTAATACGGGGTTTTGGTCTAAGAAAACAACGTTTCCAGAGTTGTTAGAAGAGGAAGAAGTAATTTGTGTTTGCAGACTCTCGGGAGTAGAGACGGGGATTTAGTGAGATCTTACAGGCGAGTGGGCGAGCAGGTTAGAGGGTTGGTTGGCAGAGGGATTTTATAAGTCAAACCTATCGCTATCAGAAAGATTGCCCATGGTTTTCTTGAGAGAAGTGAATCTTGGCCAGAGAGTGGAGAAAGGGCGGTCGGTGGTGTTCTTTTTCCAGTCGGAACAAGCTGGAGATGCCGTAGCCCCGAGCCACGGGCCATAAGTGTATTCCGAACCAGGGTCCTTCAAACCGGCCTCACATTGTTTGGGACACACTTTTGCAAGATGGTCCAATTTTCCACAGATGTAACAGAAATTCGGGAGCTTATCGTAGGTAAAAGTGACCAAAAGCTCTTCACTCCATTATCAAGTTCTCTGAAAACCCGTAATTTATTTCCGATGTAATTGCCATGGCAGGAGTAGAGAACATGGAAATCACATTGGTCAAGCTTCACTATAAGTGGATCTTCATTGCTATTAATGGGCCTGTAGACAATGAGGTTCTTTTCAAACATCCATCGAACTCCATTAAGGAATCTTCTCCTATTGATGGGTGCCGAATCCACCAAATAATATTCCTAAACTACCAAACACAATAAATTGTGTATAGCGGTAAAGGGTCGATCCCACAGAGATTGGTTGGTTTCGCGAATCTTTGACAGCCAAGCAAACGAACAACAAAAATAAACAAGGGGGG
>JBBMKE010388484.1:0-12846 GCA_037834125.1 Lippia alba | reverse complement strand
GTCCTGGGCATCAGGCACCCAAAGCGGACAATATCGAAGGGCGGGGTTTCGGGCTGTTACAGTTGGTATCAGAGCCGCGGCCCCGGGTTCGGTGTGCCAGCGAGGACTCTGTGCCCTTATGGGAGGGTGGATGTCATATCCCACATCGGATTGGAGAAGGCCAAGATACCTCCTTGTAAGGGGTTGAGGTCCCTCCCCTGAGTAGAGGCCTTTTCCTGGTCCTGGGCATCAGGCAGGAAAATGTAAAATCGTGAGGGTGGTCCTGGGCATCAGGCACCCAAAGTAGACAATATCGAAGGGCGGGGTTTCGGGCTGTTATAGTTGGTATCAGAGCCGGGGCCCCGAATTCGGTGTGCCAGCGAGGACGCTGGGCCCTTATGAAGGGGTGGATGTAATATCCCACATCGGATTGGAGAAGGCCAAGATACCTCTTTATAAGGGGTTGAGGTCCCTCCCCTAAGTAGAGGCCTTCTACTCAGTGTTCCTGGGCTAGAACGTAAAACCCTGAGGTAGACCGGGGCACGGTAAATGCCAGAGGGGACAATATCTGATGGGCGGAGGGGACATCCCAAACCCTGAAGAGGCCTTTTCCTGGTCCTGTGCATCAGGCACCCAAAGCGGATAATATCGAATGGCGGGGTTTCGGGCTGTTACAATCTATCTCTATATATATGTTGAATGGGATCGTACAATTAAAATATACTACTATTTTTTATTAATGGCAATTATATATTTACTCCCCTAAGGAACCAAACTAGAATTTATTAGGCAGCAAAATTTGTGTTCGCAAAATATTAAAGACACCATTATCGTTTGGGGGACTCTAATATTTGATCGTAATTATCATACTTAAAATATTGCAATATATACCATAGTGTTTGCAAACTTTTCTTTACAAGTAGAGGTTAACATCCTAAAAGTTTACCATAATAAAAGATGTGAATGTTAAAAAAAGGGGTATTTTTTGAAAACTCTATGAGATGAAATTTTTTTTGTTTGCTCTCCATTTTGAAAATTATTCATCTTTACTCCCCATATGAGAATCATAATTTTTATTTATTCCCCATTTTGTACATCACATACAACATATTGCGATTTAAGTTCGCAAAATTACGAGTTAAGTGCGTGATTTCTGAGTTTTTATACGTAGTACCAAAGAATCGCGCGCTATCCTGTGTTTGTCTGCATAGTACTTTATTCTTTTTTATGCTTCCAACAAATGTTCCTTCAACATTATCTGAATCCTTTACCTCTCTTCAAACTAATTCCTCAAGCCCCACTAAAGTTGGAACTAGGAAAGACTCAGTAAGGAGTAATTTGGGCTTATAACCATAAAGAGCCTCAAATGGAGACATTTTCAGAGATGTGTGTGATTAGTGTTCTAACATAATTCTGCCAATACTCAGATAGTCCACCCATTTCTTTGGTACTTGATTACACATACACCTTAAATATGTCTTTAGGCATTGGTTTACCCTATCTATTTGTCCATCTGTCTGGAGATGGTAAGCAGTACTTAGGTGCTGCTATACTCCCAATATCCTCATCATTTCTTTCCAAAAATGGTTGATAAAAACTGAATCTCTATCTGAAACTACATTGTTGGGAAGTCCATGTAGTTTGTAGATAGTGTTTATGAATACTTTTGCCAAATTAGTTGCAATATAAGGATAAGAAAGGGCTATATAATGAGCATACTTAGAAAATTAATCTACTACTACCCAAATAACACTCTTCCCTTTTGAGTTTGGTAGCTGCTCAATGAAATCCATGGTGATGTGTTGCCAAGCTTGAGTAGGGATTGGCAAAGTATGTATTAAGCCCGATTCCTTTCCAGTTGGTGCTTATATTGCTGACAGATGTTGCATTGTTCCACCTCTTCTCTAACTGTGTCTTTCATTCCTGGCCAAGAGAAAGTAGTTTTCAACCTTTGTTAAGTAGCTTGAACCCAATTAATGTTGATTTATCTGTGTAATCACAACTCTATTGAGGCAGAGTTGTTCTCTAACATATTTGCTGAGGATGTGTTTTTTAGTATTGCCTTCATCAATTGGCAGTATTCGAAAGTGGGCAGTGGGAGCAATCATGGGATTTGGTTCGTCTTTTCAGGAAAGTATCATAACTCTTATTTATTGTATTATACTTGCTCTAATATTAATATTTTGGCTTGTAGGAATTTGAAGGTAGGAATGATCCATGACTTTGTTACGGCCGACAGAGATAAAAGTAGCTTGAATGCTAAGCTACCAGTCTGCAACTATTTGGAAATTGACGGGATTCTGATTGATCTTTTTAGGGCGAGAATCATCAATGGCACTTCCCTCTTAAGCTACACTTTGTGTATTATTGCAACCATCAAGAGTCCTAAGGATGCCGTTGTTAATCTTGAGATCAATCGTTGTGAGGTTCGGAAGTTCTCGACCAAAGCCTGGATGTCTGGGCGCTCCGTTAAACACAACTAGTAATAGGGACAATCATAGTATCAATGCCAATTATATGCTTTATTATCACATCTCTTTTTGGCCTTTTGATTGTAATAGCCTCTCCGATTTCTAGATCATGGCTCACTTTATGTACACTTGGTTCTCGTTCTAATAATATGAGGTGGGCGCCCTTAGCTTGAACCCTAGAGTGTCCTCTAATGTGTAAATTATGGATATATTCAGCTACTTGCTTCCTTAGATCTCCTCATTTTCCCACACATAATTTTCATTTGTACCTCAGAATCCCATATTTACAATTAAACAAAGGCATTCTCAGAGGCATAGTTACACTTTCCATCAATGCTTATTAGCTAACACAAATTCTCTTCATTTTCCTCCTAGATAGGGCATCAGCTACTTTATTCTTCTTCCCTTATTTATACTTAATAGTATAACTGTACCCCAAGAGTTTAGTAAGGTATTTGTACTATAAAGGGGTTGATATCTTTTGATTCAGTAGGTATTTAAGGCTGCACTAGTCAATCTTAATAGTAAAGTCTCATGTAGCAAGTAGTTTCTCCATCTTTTCTCCATCTGTCCACAACATGAACGATTGCCATCATTTCATTCTCATCACAGACAGACCCAAAGCTCCTTTTCCTAGTGGTTTGCTCAAATAAGCTATTGGGTATCTGTCTTGCATCAGCACTGCTCCCAAACTAAAGTAACTAGCATTAGTTTCAAGCACAAATCTCTTCTCAAAATTGGGTAAAAGCAATACTGGTGCTTTTGTCATAGCTACTTTAAGGTTTTCAAAAGGTGCTATGGCTTGTTCACTCCATTCAAACTTCCCTTTCTTTGTCATCTCAATCAGTGGCTTAGCAATGATCCCATATTACTTGATGAATTTCCTGTAGTACCCAGTTGAACATAATAATCCCTTCACTTTCTTAAGAGTTTTAGGCCTAGACCACTTAACTATTGCTTCAATTTTCTTAGGGTCTGCTTGAACTCCCTCTCTAGATATGACATGCCCCAAATACTTCACTAATTCCAAACCAAAACTGCATTTTGACATTTAGCAAACAATTGTTGTTTTTGCAGAATCCCAAGTACCAACTCCAGATGCTCACAATGATCTGAGATGTTTTTACTATATACTAGGATATCATTAAAGAAAACTAGTACAAACTTACCCAAATATGGTTGAAATACATTGTTCATCAGAGATTGAAAGGTTGCTGGTGCATTACTAAGCCCAAATGACATTACTTTGAACTCATACAAGCCAGAGTTGGTTACAAATGTAGTCTTTGAGATATTTTCTTTGACCACTCTTATCTGATGGTACCCTTATCTTAAATCGATCTTTGAAAAGTGTGCAACACCTCCCAATTCATCCAAGAGTTCATCAATTAATGGTATAAGATAGCAATCGTTGACAGTGATTGAGTTTAACTTCCTGTAATCCACACAAAACCTCTAAGACCCATCATTCTTTTTCACTAGCAGCACTGGTGAAGAGAATAGACTATTACTTGGTTGAATTATCCCACTGTTCATCATTTCCTTGACTAATTTCTCAATCTCTTTCCTCTGTATGTGTAGGTATTTGTAAGGATGTTGTTTGAAAATTGTAACCCCTTCTTTGAGTGGAATCTTGTGATCATGGGATCTAACTGGTGACAGTTCCATAGGCTCTTCAAACACAGACTGAAACTTTTCAGGACCTAATTATATTTCAGTGTTAACCCCTCTAGTATCTTCTGATGTAACTGCAGTCATCATATAAAAGCAACTAGCTCCTTCTTTTCCTCTTCTTACAAATAACTTTTTGAGTTTCATTTCAGTAATTGCTCTCAATGAGAGGTCATTCTTCTTTTTCTCATATAGAGTGATCACTCTACCCTCTCTTTGGAATTTCAGTGTTTGATTATCACAATCAAATGTGACTGGGCCTAATTTCCTCAAGAAGTCCACCCCAATTACCATATCATGCACTCCCAAATCCAACAACTTAACATCTGTTTTGAAGGTATAATTCCCATCTTCCACATGAACTCACTGCACTTGCCATCACAATGCATTTTACCTCCATTGGCCACTGTGACAATCATGACATTGGTACGTTCCACTTCACAAATCAACCTTTTTGCTGTTGCTTTATCCAAGAAAATATGTGCTCCCAGTGTCAATGAAGATAGTGATGGAACCTTTCCCTCCAGTTTGATAGTTTTTGGAGTGATTTTCCCTGCTATAACATTGTAAGATATCTTATATTCATCCACCTCTCCACTTCTTACCTCAATAACAAATGATTCATTTACCTTCTCATCTTTTGATTCTTCATTCTCCTCTACTCCCATTAATACCAAAAGCTTTTTGCATTTATGTCCCATCTGATAGGGCTCATCATAGTTGAAACACAGCCCTCTCCTCCTTCTATTCTCTATTTCTTCATGATTGAGTCTCCTGATGGGCACTTGCTTTTCACTGCTAGTGTTTAAATTCTTCTTTGTTGCCAATTCAGTAGCATTTCCCTTCCCATTCCAAGGTTTGTAAGATTTTTTGTCACCTCTCTTCATTGTATCCACTAAGCTATCTTGTTTCCCTGCTAATTGAATTGCATGAGCCAGAGTTCTAGGCTCCAACATATCCAACATCTGACTAATTACATCCTTTAGTCCACTTACAAAACTCTCGATGAAATACTCTTCAGTTAAAGATCTATTACTACTACTCACAAAAGACTTTAACTCTTCAAATTTCAGGATATATTCCTCTAAGTTCTTACACTGTCTCCGTTTGTTAAACTGTCCCACTAAGTTTTGTTCCTCCTGCTTAGCAAATCTCTTTAATACTAACTCAGTGAACCGATTCCAACTCATGTTTTCTCTACCTTCTGCATATTCCAAGTACCACTCATATGCCATCCCCTCCATATTAATTGCAGCAATTCCATATTAATTGCAACAATCATAATTTTCTCCTAATCACTCATGGGATTAAAGAGGAAAAACTTATGACATTTCCTAAGCCAACTCCTCGGATCCTCTCCACTAAACTTGGGGAATTCAACTTTATTTTTGATAGTGTTATTACCTAGTGGATCTGGACTTTTGAACCCGAGAGGTGGCATCAATCCAACAATGGTCTTGTCCTCATCACACTTTGATTCCCAAGTGGAGTGAATGTGTTTCCATGGGTGTTTGCACTATTTCCAGCTGTACTAGATCCTCCCAATCCGTTCCCAGTAGCTACATCTGCATAAGAGGGTGGGATCTGGCTTGTTTTGAAAGGTGGAGTTGTCTGTTTTCCTCTAATGAGGTTTACAATTTCCTCTAGTTTCAAGCTCATTGTTCCCTCCATTTTCATTGATGATTCCTCCATTTGTTTTTTTATTTCTTCCTGACCATCAGACAACAAAACATATCCCTCCTTGAGTTGACTGATAGCAGCTTCTAGTTCCTCAAACTTCTGTGCATGTGTCTTTGTCATGATTATCTCCAGGAATTTCTTCGAACCAAGCTCTGATACCACTGTAATGTTAGAGGGCCTGATTCTATGGAATATTATCAGAGTAAGCAGCAATAATGTATGAGACAAGAACAAATACACTAAATGTAGTAATAAAGCAACTGTAAAAGATGAAGAGAAAGAGCAGCTTGGAGATTAAACAAAGAAGACAGAGAAAATAGAATTGACAGCACCAAATCATCAAACATTCAATAGTGCCAAAAGAATCCGAGTCCAGGCATTATATGTGTACAAAAGCTGGCATGATGAGTATCAAACTTACACAAACGCCCCTAAGTGCTACCAACCACCAAAAACGTGAAAAGGAAATAACAACTTAATTAAGTAAAATGCGATAAAGTAAAACGATGCCGTTGAAGAGGTTGCTAATTCATTAGATAAAACATGCTATCTTGGACTGCATATCTCCCTTCTTCTCTTCAGAATGCATGGAGTTTATTACATTGGGACAGGGGCGACTGCACTTTAGGAGAAGTGGGGTCACTTGACCCCACTTAAAAAAAAAAGTTTGTTATGCATTTATATGTTTTTTTTATATATTTATATATTTTTTATTTTAAAAATAGTTGTTTTGACCCGATAAAAAAATTAAAAAAATTGTATTGACCCCTTAAATTAAAATTAGTATATTTTAAAAAAATTTATATATGGCCAAAAAAATAAAAATAAAAATATATTTAATGATATTCTAAATATTAATGAATTCTAGATAATATAAATTTTATAGTTTTCTTGAATTTCAAAACACGTTAAGGGTCTTAAGAAAACACTATAAGAAGTATTTGTAAATTTCAAAACTCTAAAAATAAGCATATAAATAATTATTTTCCACGTTTGGAATATATAGAAAACTAATTTCTCCTTAAATTAAGTAGAAAATCTAGAATCAAGAATTCAAGATATGCTTTTAGATTTTGCTTCTGAATTATATTGAATTTATTAAAAACTCTATTTTGGATTAAAATATTGATATTATTAAATTAATAATCTATATACAAATACAACTTTATTTTGATAATTTTAAAAGGTTTCATTAACTAAAATATCTGCGATTACAAGATAAATTTTCTCTTTTCTTGATATTTATATATTTATAAATAAAGGTACATATAAAATATTCTATGTGTAAATTAATTACAAATAATCGTATACAAAATTATAATAATTTATAATAATTTTTATATTACTATAATATTTCAAATCATATTATAATACACGTAAATATTTCAAATCATATTATAATACACATAAATATTTTACTTTTTTAATAATAAATATTTGTACTAGTGAAAAATTATTTTGACCCCACTGACTGGCAATCCTGAGTCGCCCCTGCATTGGGATCGCAAATTTGGAGTTTTAATTAGACCAAATGGTGAGGATTCGTTCATAGGGGTTACTCAATCTTTCGCCACCTGCCTACCGTAAGTAGAAGTGAAACTTACTGTCATATTTTTTGGGAAATCCTTCATTTTTGTAGGCTTTTTCTTGAAGTTTCGAACTTTTTGAAGTATGTGTTGTTGTTTTCTGCTTTATATGGACCCCAATGCACATATGTATTCTTTATTAATTTGTTTTCATACAAGATAGGTCGCTGCGTTTATTTCTTTTACAAAAGATATTTTGGGAAATATTATTCATAGATCTGGAAACTTTACAGCTGTGCATGACTTTATATACAACAAAATGATTAGCAAGACTCAACCCTAGCCCTACACGTGTCAAACAAGCTCCTAGCTGACTAACAGATCTATTGAGCTGAGAGATGCAATAAACCTGTACATGCTAACACGTTTTTATGAGTAAAATGTGAAAAGGAAAAATGAACTGAAATATGTACACTTTAAACTAATTACAAAACACCCCCCTCAAGGTGGATGAAAGATGTCCATGAATTCCATCTTGGACGTGAGTAACTTCAACTGAGGTGCAGCTAAGGGCTTTGTGAACATGTCAGCTACTTGATGCATGGATCTAACAGGCAACATCTTGAGAAACCCAGTAGAGACCTTGTCCCTCACAAAATGACAATCAATCTCGATATGCTTAGTCCGCTCATGAAATAAAGTATTTTCTGCTAAATGAATAGCAGCCAAGTTATCACAATACATGATCACAGGAATATCAACTTGAATATGAAGATCTATGAGTAGTTGAGCTATCCAAACTAACTCTGAAGTGGCTACAGCAAGGGCACGGTATTCTGCCTCAGCTGAAGAGCGTGGAACAACACCTTGCTTCTTAGATTTCCATGAAATCAGGGATTTTCCTAGGAACACACAATATCCAGAAGTGGGACACCTTGTATCTTGGCATGAAGCCCAATCTGCATCCACAAATACAGTTAGTTTCATGTCAGTGGAAGATGGGAAGAAAATTCCTTGACCAGGTGACCCTTTAAGATATCTGAGCAAGTGATGAATGGCATCCAAGTGTATAGTCCGAGGGTTGGAAACAAACTGGCTCAGCTTATTAACTGTGAAGCTGATATCTGGCCTAGTTAAAGTGAGATAAAGCAATTTTCCAATAAGTTGTCTGTATCTGTTGACATCCTCTAGTTCATCACCATCAAAGGAATTCAATTTACAGTTTGGATCCATAGGAGTGAACACAGGTTTAGAGCCAAGATATCCAGCATCTTCCAATAACTGCAATGTGTATTTTCTTTGGCAAAGAACTATCCCAGATGATGATCTTGCAATTTTCAAGCCCAAGAAATATTTCAAAGATCCAAGATCCTTGAGCTTAAATTGAGAACCCAAGAACTGTTTCAAAGCTTGAATAGATGTAGTGTTTGGACCAGTAATAATGATATTATCCATATATACTAGTAAGGCAACAAAATCTGATCCAGCACCCTTTGTGAATAGAGAATAATCTGCCTTAGATTGAGTAAAACCATGAATAATGAGAGAATTTGAAAACTTGGCATACCATTGTCTTGAAGCTTGTTTGAGACCATAAATGGACTTATTTAGTCTACAAACCAGTTTAGAGAAAGAATTTGATGTCACAGTAGGAGTATAACCTTGAGGAAGCTCCATATACACCTCTTCAAACAAATCACCATTGAGGAATACATTATTTACATCTAATTGAGCAAGCTCCCAATCATGAGCACTAGCTAGAGCCAAAACTGTTTTAACAGTGGTAAGTTTGGCTACAGGTGAATAAGTGTCTAAGAAATCCACTCCCTCCAATTGATTATACCCTTTGGCAACCAATCTGGCCTTGTGCCTTTCCAAAGTGCCATCAGATTTATACTTAGTCTTAAAGACCCACTTGCAACCAATAAAATGAGCTCCAGGTGGTAACTGAACTACAGTCCAAGTATTGTTCAGTTCCATAGCAGTCAATTCTTCCTTCATGGCATGCCTCCATTGAGGGAATTCAGCTGCAGCTTTATATGTCTGAGGCTCAGGAATTACAGTCATAGATAGACAAAAGGCCTTGTAATCAGATGATAAATGGTTATATGAGAGATAATTGGCAATAGGATATGCACAAGTAGTAGTAGAAGACACTGTATGCTACAATAAACCACAATGATATTCCTTGAGATAAGAAGGTTGTTTAGTAACCTTGGAAGATCTTCTGGGAGTGGAAATATGTGATGAGGAAGATGGAGAGGGACTTGAGGGAATTGTAGAATTTGAAGTAACTGTTTGTGGAAGAGGGATGGCCAAGTCAGGGAATATGTCATCAGATAGACTGGTGGAATCAGATTGATGAAATGGGAAGATATCTTCATGAAATATCACATCCCTGGAAATAAATATCTCTTTGGTTTCTAGATCAATCAATCTATAACCCTTGACTCCTGGAGGATAACCCAAGAGAACACAAGGCCTAGCTCTAGGTGTGACCTTGTGTCTTTGAGAAGGAAGTGTAGATGCATATCCCAAACATCCAAACACCTTGAGCAAGTTATAATCAAACTGAGAACCAAAAAGAAGCTCAAAAGGGGACTTTGAATCAAGATGAAGTGAGGGAGTTCTGTTGATTAGATATACAGAAGTGAGCAAGTAATCTGTCCAAAATTGAAGAGGAATTCTGGACTGGAAAAACAAGGCGCAACATTGAGCAAATGTTGGTGCTTCCTTTCAACAACTGAATTTTGTTGAGGTCTCTCAACACAAGAGAACTGATGCAATACTCCTTGCTCTTTAAAATACTCAGTGAAGGTCAATTCAGGCGCATTATCAGATCTAAAAGCTTTAATATTAGCATGAAACTGAGTAAAGATCATCTTAAAGAATTGAGGGACAGCAGTAAGTACATCAGATTTTTATTTCAACAAGTATAACCAAGTGAATCTAGTATGATCATCAACAAGGGTTAAAAAATATCTATAAGGATTCCCAGGAGCATGAGAAAAGGGACCCCAGACATCTGCATGAATCAAATCAAAAGCAGCTGAGGTTCTATGATTATTGGAAACAAAGGTTAATCTTCTCTGTTTTGCCAAAGGACAAACAGTACAATGAGTGTCAATGAGAAGAGATTTATCTATTCCTAATACAGTGTGTAAATGTTGAAGAATGGGAAAGGAAACATGACCCAAACGCTTATGCCAAGTGGCTACAGACACTTGGTTTATCAAATGAGAATGAAGTACAGAAGGTACAACAGATACATTGATATTCAAAACGTATAAACCATTGAAGAGATCACCCTTACCAATCATCAATTGCTTGTTGATATCTTGAAGGATGCACCGATCAGGCAAAAAGGTGACAGAAATTGATGAGCATTTCAACAAATAACTGAGAGAAATGAGATTGAAATGGAAAATGAGAACATAAAACACATCAGACAAGATGAGAGAGGGATGAAGGGTAATGATGCCTTTATGTGTGACATGAAAAGAAGAACCATTTGGAAGTAAAACTTGTGTATCTGTGACTGGTTCCATTGTATCAAACAAAGACATTTCACAAGCAATGTGCCTAGTAGCACCTGAATCAATGATCCAAGATGAGGGAGAAACACTGAAATGAGAAGTAGCTGACAATGAGATACCTGTCTTAATTGTCTGTGGTTGGGAAATGAGAGATTCATGGACAGAAGCTGTTGTATGCACCTGAGCTGACAACAAAGATAATAAATTCTAATATTGTTTGTCAGTTAAAGATTGCATAAAAGCATTTGAGGAAGAAGCACTGTTATGAGCAGGAGTGGAGGCTAAACCGGTATGATCCTGAGGTGAATGGGTAACAACTTCAACATGATTGGCCACTGGTGAGGTCTGATGAATAGAGGAAAGTGGTGGACGTGGTGAGCGATTGGTGAAATAACCAGGGGGATACCCATAGATTTGATAGCACATGTCCACAATGTGCATATTACTCTTGCAATTAGTACATTCCAGGCGACCTCTGCCACGTGAAGAACCACCAAAACCACCACGATTGTTACCAATACTACCACCACGAAAGTTGGAAGATCCTCTACCAGTAAATGAACCAAAACGAGGTCCTTTAACATGATTAGCAGCAAAGGCAACTGGTGAAGAAGATGAAGAGGATGCACAACCTAGTGAACGCTGGTGTTCTTCCTGGCTAACCAATGCAAATGCCTTACTCATCGATGGCAAATGATCCATCATCAATATCTGACTTCGAATCGGAGCAAATGAGTCATTTAACCCCATCAAAAAGGCCATCAAGTATTCAGACTGACAATAAGCTTGTAAATCAGCAACACCATCACAATTGCAGCGATTACAACTACAAACAAGCCTATAATTGGTCAATTCCTCCCATACTGCCTTGAGCTTAGTAAAATATACACTTACAGAAGTGTTTTCCTGCATGGCGCGTGGAGAGTAACAACTGGCGAAGCTGGAAGATCCGAGGTCCATTGGACTGCTGAAACCGCTCCTTAAGATCAAGTCATAGATCATGCGCCGTATCGAAGAACAGTATGGAAACAACAATCTCACCACTCACAGAGTGCAAAATCCAGGAAATCACGATGTGATTGTTGCGAGTCCAAGCTTTACGGCGCGATTCAGAATCAGTGACAACTGGTGCAGTAAGTGAACCATCAACGAAGTCATGTTTGTTATTCGCGGAAAGTGCGATTAACATAGATCTACTCCAGGTGTTGTAGTTATTGCTAGTAAACTTTTGTGAGACCAAAATAGAATTCAGATGCTCATATTGAGGAAGGAAGAAAGGATCATTGGAAGATATCTGCTGAGAAGAAGCTCCGTCAACTGCCATCGGAAAATGCGAGAAATCGACGTAAAAATCCAGGGCAAAACCGAAAATGAGCCGGAAAACACAGTCACCAGAAAATACAGTCACCGGAAAACACAAATCGAATCGAACGAAAGCACAATCCGCCGGAAAATCAACGAGATCACCGAACGAAAAAACGGAGATCAGAGGAAAGGAAGCATGAACTCAACTGATACCATTTCATACAAGATATTTTGGGAAAGTTTCTTCATTGATCTGAAAGCTTTACAGCTGTACAAGTGTGTGTATATACAGCGAAATAATTAGTAAGACTAAATCCTAGCCCTACACGTGTCAAGCTGTGCCTAACAGATTATCTGAACTCTTGTGAGCTGAGAGAGGAAATGAAACTGTACATGCAAACACGTTTTTTATAATGAAAACGTGAAAAGGAAAAACAAGCTAAAATATTTACACTTTGCACTAATTACAATACACCCATTTGCAGATATCGCAAGAAAACTCATTTCCGGCGTAAGGTGCTGCGAAACTAAGGGTCAGTTCATGGTGGTGAGATTGGTGCCCTAATCTCATCGGCAAAGTCGCGTACGTCGTGTGAAGATCGATCCCACAAGTGGTACGAAAAGCCGCCGCCGTGGTTCCCACATCCATCGCACCGGAAAAGGCATTCGGGGTAAATG
>JBBMKE010388373.1:0-12846 GCA_037834125.1 Lippia alba | reverse complement strand
AGGGTTAAGAAAACCCTAAGGGGTTCGAACCCCACTAGTATAAATACTAGTGGGAGTGCTCTCTTATTCTTTAGACCAACGCTCTTGAAGTGTTACCGTTTTTAGAAAAATAAACAAAAGAAAGGTTTTTAAAATACAGGTTTTCTAGCCAAAATACAAGCCACAGAACTAGTATTCTCCCTAGCTTGATTGTGTTCTGCGACTGGTGTGGATACCATTAGAGGATCGTTGTTTTTGGAGATCTAATCGAGAGCCGTTAGAGAGAAAATTCCGCATGAAGGGAGTCTAGTAGGTGGTACTAGTGTCACTAGAAAGTTTCAACCAACGTGAGTTTCTTGAAACTACGAGCCCAATACGATAATCGAGAGTTCTCGGTCCTTCTTATTTGGAAATTTTTTAATTTCCGCTGCATTTACCTTTTACCGTTTCCAACAGGAATCCCCGGCATGGGATTCATGTACCCGATGCTCAGTGTGATTGGATGGTTCAGGTCTTGCAAACTCGTCCATCACCCGCAGGAAGAAAGATGGACTGAAGTTGATATTGAATGTGCACTATAATTACTTGTGTGATCACATATTGAATTGAATATTGATTATTGTACACTGTCAGAAGTAAGGTTGGAGACTTGCCCTCACTCGTTGGGCTACTTATTGATTGAAATTGTACTAATAATTGAATTGATAGCCGTAGTCTCGGGCGATGCTTTACTTCTTGAACTTATATTGTATTTCCTTGAAAACTTTACCCGAGATTATGGTTTGCATGATAATTGCGCTTATATCTATTATGCCTCTCACTCAATCTTTCATAGGCTGATTCCCTCCACCTTTCAGTCTTTTGTAGGTGCGTGTTGTGACGCCCCGATCGTTCGATCGTACAGGTATGTCATGTGCGATCTTATTTGCACAATTTAAATTAATTTAATTATGTAATTATGTGAACTTAAGTGAATTGATTGAATTATTTGAATGAACGTACTACGTGCGCATGAATGACGTGATCGCGTGCCGAATTCTTTGCGTGTGTAACTTGTTAATTCTTGATACTTGATTATATGACAAGTTTGCGCATTTTAATTAATGGCATAAGTTCTTGGATTTTATTTGGAATTATGTGACATACATTCGACCGCAACGAACCCCTTTTACGCCTAAATTGACTAAAATTGAGCCTTAAACGTGTATGTACCTATTCTACGACCCTACTAGCCTACCCCATACCCTATACCCACTGGGAAACCACTCTCCCTCCCCTTTTCAGCCCTCACCACCGAGACACACACACTCACACTCTCTAAACACTTCATTTTCAACCAAGGAAAGAAAGAAGAAAGAAGAAAGAAGAAAAGGTTCCCCCTCCATTTCCACCATTGTTGCTTTCAAGCTCAAGAAACCGTCATCTTCTTGCATAATTTTCCAAGGTGATTCCATATTTGAATTCCTCTCATTCTTGTGCATCTTTTATGGTAGAGATTGTATACATTCTCCATGGCAAAGCATGATTGGGAATTTTGTGAATAGTGAAGGGTTTAGGGCCTTATGTGAAATCTTGTGATGGCATGAGTGTTAATGGATTCTATTGCTTCTTTCTTGTTCCTTGAATGTATAATTATGATTCTAGAGGTGTATTTGTCATGGTAGTTGGGTAGGGAAGTATTTTCCATTAATGCTCTTTCAAGGTTTTGGGTGAACTTGGTGTTCTTGTGTTCCCATGCTCCTCCTTGCTCTTATATGCATCTTTGATGAATCTTGATGCCATTTCTTGAGTTATCCTTGAATTCCTTGGCTAGATTTTGATTGGGGTTGATCTTGCTTATATGCTTGAGAAGGGATTGGTTAGGGGAATGCATGAATGTAAGGTTTGATGTCCTAATTGTGCAAGAAATGTGTTGTATGATTGAATCCTAGCATGAGTGAAGAATTGGTGTGGTTTTACTCCTTGAATCCTTGTTCCCCTTTATCCCCTTATTTGGTATTTGTGAGATTATTGAAGTATGTTGTGTGTATATATATTCTTGTGCCTTGAATGAGATTCTTTGGTCCATTACACATTCATATGTGCCTAATTATTTCATATGCACCTTTGTGACCCTTATGCATGATTCCTTGAATGTTTGAGCATGATATTCGTTTCTTGAATGCCTTTCAAGGCCTTGATATGTTCTTACATGATTTTTCAGCCTTATGATTGTGTCTTGAATGATTTTGGAGTGTTCTTGAATGTGGAAAAGAGTCTTTGGCCGAATGTGATTGAAAAACACCATTTTGGGCCATTTTTAGTTTCCAATAGCCGTTGGAATTTTTGGCCTTAGAAATCAATGGCCGTTGATATCTGATGAACAGTAGGAAGCTACTGCATCAGATCAACGGCCGTTGGAAATCCAGGCATGGAAATCAACGGCCGTTGATCCAAGGCAGTCCCTTCCGGCCATTTTCATGCGTTGTTTTCGCTTTCCTCTTCGCTTATATGGACTTTTCCCACCCCTATCTTGATCCCAATGTATTCTAAGCTTATGATTGAATATGATTTGTTATTTATGTGGGATTTATGCTCCATTTTATTATGAATTTGGTGATTTGTGCATGTATGACATACTGAACGAAAGAATGAAGGAAATGATCAAATGTGGACCTTGAATGCATTTATTGTGCATATGAACTTCTTTATTGCATCTAATATCTTCTTGTGCATGCCATGACATATGCATTTCATAGCCGAGCGTCTTAATTGGTCTTATATGTCTCACTTCACTCTTCTTGCACAGATCCGGGTTTGTTCGGAGACGAGGCCGCCCCTTGAGCTCTCTCTTGCTCTCTTTTAGCTTAAAGGTGGGTTTCTCTACTATTAGTTAAAATGACCTAATAGAACCCTATGTGAAATGCTTTGAAACCAAAATTATATATATATGTAATTAAAGTCATTTTCCATCGAGTAAATGATTGCACGTGAAGCCTGTTTTATTCGAACCCTACAATGTTTTGGCGAGAAAGAATGAACACACAGAATGGGGCCCAGGGACTTAGTGTGAGTGGCTAACCGGGGAGGCAAGGGCCGACGGGGATCCCTCATACTAGTTTCACCAATGAACGGTGCAACTAGACCTCGTTGGAGATAGCGAGGGATAGCCACTGAGTACCTTTTGGGGATTCATGTACCCCTCTAGGTCAATGCATGGGTGGCCGGGCCTTGCAAACCCGACCACCAAACCAGAGGAAGAAGGGTAAATGCTTGTATGTGCACAAAAGAAAGAAAGAATACATGAAAGAAACAACGAATGAATGAAATGTTAATGAATTACATGAGGTCGCGAAAGGAGACTTTGCACGCCCCCTCGTCGGGCTTATAATGACCTAATGGGAATGAGAGTTATAATCCCTTGGGTTGATTTCTCTGTTTCACCCGCTTGCGAATTGATTCGCTTGGGATTATATTATGCATGTGAATGTTTACTTACTGCTTTATATATATTGTAAGCCCCGCCTTTATACCCACCAGTCTCTTTTAGACTAAACTCGGTTGTCTTTCAGGTTTTTGTGTAGGTTAGGTGGAGCTAGGCGGGAATTCGAGTCCTTTAGGTCTTGCATTCGTTTCTAACTCTCTTAAACAATAGCATATGTATTTATCTACTTTTGTATTATTGAATTGTATGCCTGTGGCGCTTAATTATGTACTTGTGGCTGGGAAGGCCGTGCTTTGTGGATTTTATGAATTTTGTAGAGCCCATGGCTCCATTGTACTTGAATGTATATAATGTATGCTTCCACATTTCTCATTCTATTTGCTCTGGTTTATGTTTAATTGGTTCAAGGGTTAGCCCGCCTAGCTTAGTGTGTGTGTTTGTCCTCGTTCTCTGGGATCCAGCTCGTGTATGATTGTCCGTTTCATATGCGGGTCGGGTCTCGGTGCGGGGGGATGTGGTGTCCCGCGCCAGGTGCTACATCCCTTTGAGTGGTATCAGAGCCACAGGTTGCAAAACCCGGGCTTTTATGTCGTGTGGGTCTGTCTAGGTCGTTCGGCTTAGGGACTACATGTCAACGTATTGCATTTTGCATCTCTTATGTGTTTATATGCCCTACTTGTTGAATTTTGAGCAATTCTAATTGCATAATCATGCATGAACTAAAAGAGCATGCATTTTTCCCTAATGTTTATTTCAGGATGCCTCCTCGAAAAGACAGAGATAGAACACCGGAAAGGAGCCATCGCCGAAATTGTTCTCCTACACCTCAACAACAACAACCACCACCGGCCGAGGCCTTTGTAAACTCGGTCATCAATATTATTGACTAAAGGCTAAGGATTATGTGCCACCGACACCTCAGGCACCTCCACCTCCACCACCACCATAAGATACTCCCATCACCGCCATTTTAAGGAAGTTCCAAAATCAACGTCCCCCGAAATTCTTTAAGGAAAACCACATGCAAGCCGAGATGTGGTTAAAGGAAGTAGGGAGGATATGGGAGCTCATCCCATGCGAGTCTCGGGAAAAGGCAAGGTGCACTATTACTCTTATTCAAGGAGAGGCTTACACATGGTGGGAAAGCATGAGGATTGTTCTTAACGCCGCAGGAGAAGAGATGAATTGGGAAGTATTCACCCGGGAATTTAGGAAGAAGTTCATCCCTCCCGCTTTACGCACCCGAAGATTGAAGGAGTTCATGGAGTTGAAGCAAGGGAACAAGAGGTCTCCAAATACATAGCAGAGTTTGAAAGGCTTTCTTTCTATGCCCCAAACATCGCTAATGATGATGCCCATAAGGCCGTGCAATTTATCAACGGGTTGAAGCCGGATATCCAACAATCTCTAAAGGCAACCAATACTAGCATTTAGGCCAAGGCTACTTCAAAGGCCCTTAAGGTTGAAGATGTCGTGAACGCTAGGAGGACTTCTTACAACACGGGACAGGGCTCAGGATCGAGTTCGGGTTTAATCTCGGGAAGAGGCCTACGAACCCTTTGGCTCCCTCTCAGAAAGGGCCATTTAAGAAGCCTCGACAAAAAGGCCCAACACCACAAGCTCCCCGAGCCCCTCAAGCCCCTAGGAACAATGAGGATCGCGAGGGTAAAGCTCCATGCATGCATTACGGTGATCCCACGCACTCCTACAACACGTGCGACAAGAGACTAGGGTTATGCTTAATATGCGGCAAGGGCGACCATATGGTATTTTCATGCCCCGATAAAGTTCCGGGATACCAAGCCGGAGCTCAGAGGCCACTAGTGCAAGCACATGCACATGCCCTCGAGGGCAAGGAGCAGAACGTAGTGCCAGACCCCAACGCTATGGTGGAAGGTACTATCTGCATCCATAACACAAGCATCCATGTATTATTTGATCCGGGTGCGACGCATTTCTTTATTTCGTGTGATCTATGTGTTCTTTTGTGCTTGCCTGTTTTACGTGCGAATGTCTGCTTTTGGGTGAGTTCACCGTTGGGGGCTAGTTTGGAGACGGATGAGTTGGTGAAGGATTGTAGGGTGAAGATAGATGGGAAGGAGTACTTGGTGGATTTCATAATGATGCCGATGAGGAAATACGGGGTCATCTTGGGAATAGACTAGTTGTATAAGCACCGGGTCGTGGTTGATTGTTATGCGAAGAAGGTGAGATTGAGGTAGGATTTGGTTGTTGGAAAAGGGTCAGATTTGGTACCTTTGTTGTCTTACACCGAAGCCTTTGATTTTTTGAGATATGGTGCCACCGGTTTTGTCACATATCTTCTTAATAAGCCAAAAGATCAAGCTCAGTTTGGTGACGTGCCTGTGGTTAAGGATTATCCAGATGTTTTTCCCGAGAGTTTGTGTTCTTTGCCACCGGATTGGGAGATAGAGTTTGTAATAGACTTGTATCCGGGCTCAGAGCCATATTCAGAGACTCCTTACAGAATGGCGCCGACAGAATTGAAGGAATTGAAGGTTCAGTTATAAGAACTTTTTAAGAACAGGATTCATACGCCCGAGTTCTTCACCAAGGGGTGCATCGGTTCTCTTTGTCAAGAAGAAGGATGGGACATTGAGGATGTGTATAGATTATCGAGAACATAACCGGATGACCGTGAAGAACAAGTATCCCTTACCCCACATTGAGGATTTATTTGACTTGTTCCAAGGTTCAGGAATTTACTTGAAACTAGATTTGAGACAAAGATACTATCAGCTGAAAATCCAGGAAGAGAATATTCCAAAGACGGGATTCAACACCTGGTATGGGCATTTTGAGTTCTTGGTGATGCCTTTTGGTTTAATAAATGCCCTGACGGCTTTTATGGATATGATGCACCGAGTCTTTTGCCCGTATTTGGATAAGTTTGTGGTTATATTTATCGACGACATTTTGGTTTTCTCCAAGACTCTCGAGGATCATGCAAGGCACCTAAGATTGGTATTGGACACTTTAAGGGAGCATCGGTTGTATGCCAAATTTAGTAAGTGCGAATTTTGGATCGACCGAGTTACATTCTTAGGCCACATTGTCTCAAAATGGGGTTTGGAAGTGGACCCGTCCAAGATTGAGACAGTCTTGAAGTGGCAAAGCCCGAAGAACGCCTCAAAAGTTCGAAATTTCTTGGGTTTGGTGGGGTACTACCAGAGATTTGTAAAAGACTTTTCAAAAATTGCTGCCCCGTTAACTCAGGAAACTAAGAAAAAGGTAAAATTCGAGTGGGATGATAGGTGCGAGGATAGTTTTCAATTGCTAAAGGAGAAATTGACGACTGCATCGGTTCTAGCTCTATCGGAAGGTGATGAAGGGTACGTGGTTTATACGGATGCCTCAAAGGAAGGCTTAGGTTGTGTTTTAATGCTGAATGGAAAAGTGATTTACTATGCCTCGAGGAAGCTAAAAGAGCATGAGCAGAACTACCCCACTCATGATCTCGAACTTGCCACGGTTATCTTTACTTTGGGAAAGTGGTGGCACTACCTTTATGGAGTGCATTTCAAGATCTTTACAGACCATGAAAGTCTCCAGTATTTGTTCTCCCAAAAGGATTTGAACAAGAGACACAGGTATTGGATGGAATTGCTCGAGGACTATGATTGTGTAATCAATACCATCCCGGCAAAGCCAACGTGGTCGCGGATGCACTGAGCAGGAAGGCTAGTGTGTCTAGTGTTAAAGTGGAAGAGAATATTGGAGACGAGTTAGAGCTAGTCCGGATTAAGGCTCAAGTCTCTACAATTTCCATTCAACTAGACTTGAGACATCAAATATACGAAGGACAGAGAAGGGATCCCGAGGTTCAGAAGTTGGTTAGTAAGGCTAAGGACGATTCCGAAAGTCCATTTGGGTTTGATGAGATGGGATTACTCAGATTCAAGACAAGGATTCTGGTACCTGAAGAGTTAAAACGGGTGATTTTGGATGAAGCACACATGTCTGCCTACTCGATCCATCCCAATGGGAATAAGATGTACAAAGACCTCATGCAATATTATTGGTGGCATGGAATTAAGAGAGATGTGATCAACTACGTACAATGGTGTTTGACTTGTCAATTAGTAAAAGCAGAGCATCAAAAGCCATTCGGGCTATTGCAACCGTTACCGATACCCGAGGCTAAGTGGCAACAAGTAACCATGGACTTCCTTTCGGGTTTACCATGAGTCAAGGGTGGATATGATGGAATCTGGGTTATAGTGGACAGGCTGACGAAATCAGCTTATTTTCTGGCTATTAGGATGACGGATAAGGTTAAAAATTGGCCAAGCTTTACTGCAACAAGATTGTTATACTTCATGGAGTACCAGTCATCGTAGTATCCGACAGGGATCCAAGGTTTACTTCGAGTTTCTGGTGAGAGCTTCAGACGAATCTGGGTATAAGACTTTAGTTTAGTATGACTTTTCACCCACAAACGGACGGGCAATCAGAGAGGTTGATAAAATATCTTGAGGATATGTTAAGGGCCTGCGCTTTGGATTCTCTACTTCGTGGCATGACCAGTTGCCTCTGATTGAGTTTTCTTACAATAATAGCTATCAGGAATCGATCAAAATGGCACCTTTCGAGGCTTTTTATGGAAGAAAATGCCGCTCCCCTCTGTTTTTCGATTTGGAAGAGTGGAATTGGACTAAGTAGAAGGGTGTAAAAAGAGGTGAGGATGAAGATAAGCCCTCTAAAGCCGTTCAAAAAGTGATAGATAAGATTCAGGTAATTGAACAGCGTATGAAGGCCGCGCAGGATCGCCAGAAAACCTTTGCTATTCGTCGGAGGAAGGACATACAGTTTGAGGTCGGCGATAGAGTGTTTTTGAAAGCTTCACCTCAAAAAGGGTTCTAGAGAATTGGTAAAGGAGGGAATTTGAACCCAAGGTACTTAGGACCGTTTGAAATATTGGAGAGAATCGAGGACATAGCAAACCGCTTGGATCTACCGCCGAATATGACCGGAATCCACAACGTCTTTCATGTTTCTCAACTCAAAAAATATTATTGGGATGAATCACAGGTCTTACCGGTTGAAGCAGTGGAAGAGATTGAATTGGAACCGAACCTCACCTTCGTTCAGAAGCCGATAAGAATTTTGGATCAAAAATTCCTAGAGTTAAGAAATCGTCGGATCCCACTTGACAAAGTCCATTGGAGAAGTGATGACACGGAAGAAATGACGTGGGAGACGGAGGATAAGATTAGGAACTTCTACCCGAGTTGTTTCCGGATGAGCAGTGAATCCGAGGACGGATTCTCTTTAAGGGGGGACAGGTTGTGACGGCCCGATTGTTCGATCGTATAGGTATGTCGTGTGCGGTATTATTTGCGCGATTTAAGTTCATTTACTTACGTAATTACGTGATTTCTTTGGTTATTACTTGAAATATTTGATAATGTGATTTAAGTGAATAAGTCAATTGATTGAATTAATTGGTCGAACGTTTTATGTTCGCATGAATGAATTGATCGCGTGTCTTTTTAATCTCGCTTAGAACTTGGAAATTCTTGAGGCTTGATTATTTGATAAATTTGCATATTTTAATTATTGGTATGAGCTCTTTATTTTAATTGGAATTTATTTGACATGCATTCGAGTGAAACGAGCCCATTTTACCCTAAAAACGACCAAAATTGAGCATCAAGCGTATACGTACCTATCTAACTCACCTAGAGACCTACCCCTATGCCCTGTACCCCACTTGGACTCTCTTCTCTCTCTTCCCATCAGCCCCAACTGAGAACACCACCCTTCCCCACTCTCTCACACTTAAATATTTCATCATCTCCAACAAAGAAAGAAGAAAAGAAGGCTTCCCCTCAATTTCCACCATTGTTGTTGATCCTCAAGCTCAAGACCTCATTTTTCTTGCATACTTCTTCAAGGTGACTCCATGATTGAGTTCCTTGCATTATTGTGCATCTTTTATGATATTTATTGCAAGTATACTCCATGGATCAAGCATGAGTGCAAGATTAGTGAATAGTAAGGGTTTAGGACCCAAATTTGATTTCTTGTGATTCCACGACTCTTGTTGGATTTTATTGGATCTTTCTTGTTCCTTGAATGCATATTTATGATTCTAGAGGAGTAAATTGCATGGTAGTTAGCTAGGGAAGAATATGCCATTAATGCTTCTTTAAGGTTTTTGGGTGAACTTGGTGATATTGCACTTTTATGCACTTCCTTGCTCTTATGCGCCTCTATGATTGATCTTGATGCCATTTATTGAGTTATATTTGAATCTCTTGGCTATATTTTGATTGGAGATGTTGTTGCCTATGTGTATGTGAAGGGTTGTTTGATAGAAATGCATGATCATGAGGTTTGAGGTTCCATTTGTGCAACATATGTGTTATATGATTGAATCCAAGCATGAGTGAAGGTTTTAGAGTAGCTTTTATCCTTGAATCCTTTTTTCCCTTCATCCCCTTAAATGGTAAATGTGAGAATATGAAATTATGATGTGTGTATATGAACTCTTATGCTAAGAATGTGGTTCTTTGATCCTTTATGTCTTCATATGTGCCTAATTGCCCTACACGCCCCTTTGTGACCCTTATGCATGATCACTTGAATGTTTGAGCATGATTTTCGTTCCTTGAATGCTTCTTATCACCTTGATATGTTCTTGTATGAGATTATGGTTTTATGATTGTGTCTTGAATGATTTTGGAGTGTTCTTGCATGTGGAAAGGAGGTTTTGGCCGAATGTGCTTGAAAAATAACATTTTGGGCCGCATTTGGTTTCCAATTGCCGTTGGAATTTTGGACATAGAAGTTTGAAGTTTCTTGGGTTTGGCGGGGTACTATCGGAGATTTGTAAAAGACTTTTCAAAAATTGTTGCCCCGTTGACTCAGCTAACTAGGAAAGAGGTAAAATTCGAGTGGGATGACAGGTGCGAGGATAGTTTTCAATCGCTGAAGGAGAAATTGACGACTGCACTGGTTCTAGCTCTACCGGAAGGTAATGAAGGGTACGTGGTTTATATGGGCGCCTCAAAAGAAGGCTTAGGCTGTGTTTTAATGCAGAAAGGATGAGTGATTGCTTATGCCTTGAGGAAGCTGAAAGAGCATGAGCAGAACTACCCCACTCACGATCTCGAACTTCCTGTGGTTATGTTTCCTTTGGGAAAGTGGCGGCACTACCTTTATGGAGTGCATTTCGAGATCTTCACTGACCACAAGAGTCTCCAATACTTGTTCTCGCAGAAGGATTTGAACAAGAGACAAAGGCGTTGGATGGAATTGCTCGAGGACTATGATTGTGTAATCAAATACCATCCCGGCAAAGCCAACGTAGTCGCGGATGCACTAAGTAGGAAGGTTAGTGTTTCTATGGTTAAAGTGGATGAAGATGTTGGAGACGAGTTAGAGCTAGTCAGAATTAAAGCTCGAGCCTCTACAATTTCCATTCAGCCGGATTTGAGACAGAAAATATTCGAAGGGCAGAGAAAGGATCCCGAGGTACAGAAATTGGTTAGTAAAACTAAGGATGATCCAGAAGGTCCGTTTGGGGTCGATGAGATGGGATTATTTAGATTCAAGACTAGATTGGTGGTACCCAAGGAGTTGAAGAGAGTGATTTTGGACGAAGCACACAAGTCTGCCTATTCGATCCATCACGGTTGAAATAAGATGTATAAGGATCTTAAGCAATATTATTGGTGGCACGGACTATAGAGGGATGTGATTAATTATGTTCAAAAGTGCTTGACTTATCAGTTGGTTAAGGCACAACATCAGAAACCATCCGGGCTATTACAACCGTTACCGATACCCGAGGCTAAGTGGCAACAGGTGACAATAGATTTTCTTTCAGGTTTACCGCGAGTCAAGGGTGGATATGATGGAATATGGGTTATAGTGGACAGGTTGACGAAGTCGGCACACTTTCTGGCTATTCGAATGACGAATAAGGTTGAGAAACTGGCTAAGTTGTATTGTAACGAGATTGTTAGACTTCATGGTGTACCGGTTAGTATCGTATCCGACAGGGATCCAAGGTTTACTTAGAGTTTCTGTCAAGAGCTTCAGACAGAATTGGGTACGAAACTTCAGTTTAGCACGGATTTTCATCCACAGACGGACGGGCCTTCGGAGAGGGTAATCAAATACCTTGAGGATATGTTAAGGGCCTGCCGCTTTGGATTTCTCTACGTCGTGGCATGAGCAGTTGTCTCTGATCGAGTATGCTTATAACAATAGCTATCAGGAATCGATCAAGATGGCACCTTTTGAGGCTCTTTAAGGAAGGCAATGTCGCTTCCTTTGTTTTTTGATTTGGAATAGTGGAATTGGACTAAGCAGGAGGGTGTGAAGAGAGGTGAGGATGAAGATAAGCCCTCTAAGACCGTCCAGAAGGCGATAGACAAGATTCATATAATTTAGCTTCGGATGAAGGCCGCTCAAGATCGCCAGAAAACCTATGCTAACCGACGGAGGAAGGATATTCAATTTGAGGTCGGCGATAGAGTGATTTTTGAAAGATTCTCCTCGAAAGGGTTCACTAGAATTGGAAAATGAGGGAAGTTAAGCCCGAGGTACTTAGGACCGTTTGTGATCTTGGAAAGAATCGGGGAGACAGCCTTACCGATTAGATTTGCCTCCGAGTATGATCGGAATTCATAACGTCTTTCACGTCTCCCAACTCAAAAAGTATTATCGGGATGAATCTGAGGTTCTACCGGTTGAAGCAGTGGAAGAGATAGAATTGGAACTGGATCTTACCTTCGTTCAGAAGTCGATAAGGATTCTGAATCAAAAATTCCAAGAACTAAGAAATCGGCGAATCCCACTTGTCAAAGTCCTTTGGAGAAGTAATAATACGGAAGAAATGACATGGGAGACAGAGGAAAAGATGAGTAACTTCTACCCCGAGTTGTTTCCGGATGGGCAGTGAATCCGAGGACGGATTCTCTTTAAGGGGGAGAGGTTGTGACGCCCCAATAGTTCGGTCGTACATGTATGACGTGTGCGATCTTAATTGTGCATTTTAAATTCAATTACTTGTGTAATTACATGATTATATCGATATTACTTGCAATATCTGATAATGTGACTTATATGATTTAAGAGAATATGTGATTTAAATGGAATATTTGAACGAATGTATTACGTGCGCATGAACAATGTGATCGCGTGTCAATTCCTTACCTATTGAAGTCTGAATTTTGTGAAATTTGAGTATGTGCTAGTTTTATATGTTATGAATGTGTATGTGTGCTCGGTTTTAATTTGGAGCTCATTTGGATCCCCGAAACTCACCCGGAACCAAAACATACCCCTATACCCGCTGAAATGACCCTACCCGATTCAAATACCCATATCTCCCTCTATACTTACCCAAATGGGGCAAGACTTGAACCCATATCTTCCTCACATAATAACCCATCAGCCCTTGTTATTTT
>JBBMKE010388266.1:0-12846 GCA_037834125.1 Lippia alba | reverse complement strand
TTTGGCTCTGTTTATAGGCTTGAACAAAGAGTATTCTGTAAGAGTTGCCATTGATGTTTCACAAATGAAATAGGTTCAATTTGTTATCTTTGCAATGTGTGTATTATTCGGGTCGTGTCCATATTACTATCACAGTATTCGTATCCATGTGTACAATGAAACATTAGATGTTGAGATTAGTAGAAAATTACAACCAGACCCTATTAGTCAATGTATTATAGTTACACGGTTACACCCCTATTAGCAGTATTCACTTTATCCCAAAGGACCTTCAAAAACATGGAAGTTCAACTGATTTATGCACAATTTTCTCATTTTACTTTATGAACCCTCAGTCATAATTGCTATTCGGTGTACATCTAGAGTTCATTTACTTCACAAGAAATGACACTCTTATGCTACCCAACCCCCCATTTCCACCATTTACTTTGCATGACAGTCTTTTCTCCTCATTTCCCGGAGCCCCGGTACGGCAGAGGAAAAGAGCAGGTAATGCTCCCCCTCCAAAATGGGCTGGGAGTGTAAACCATCAGCAAAGGATAAGCCGAAATGACAAAAAGGTCCCTGGAATTGACCGAAAAATGACAAAGCTGCCCTCAATTTTACTGCTGCAAAAAATTGGGAGGATTCCCACCAAATGCATCTTTCTCTCCCGCCATGGATGAGCCGGCTCCTCTCTTTTTCTTCTATAATTCTTCCCTCAGCTTAAAGATGATTGCTTTGGTAGGAAAAGAAGCCCTAAAATCATGAATCCTCAAATTCTGAAACACCTGAGATCAAACCCACCATAATCCCATCAAATTTTCGTGTAACTTCATTGAATCCAAAATTCAACGCGATCAGAGTCACCCCAGTAGCCGAAAGTAATGGATTTGAAGGAGCTTCTGGCAATTTTCGGCACGGGGATCGCCGGCGGAGTTTTCAGCGCCGGGTGGTGGTTTTGGGTGGACGTCGTTGTTTGCAGCTCCGTCAAAATCCCCTTCGTCCACTACCTCTCAGGTACTCGGTTTTCTGATCATGTGAAAGTATTGATCTTTCTTACCTTTTTGGGGAAGATTTCATGTTTGTTGGGTTTTAGGGATTGAATCCAGTACCTCGGGTTTTAGGGTTTTAGGGGTATTGGGGGAATAAGATTGGGAAACCGCATACGGTGCCGTGTAAGGTCACGGGGAAGTGTGGGTCGGTTACGGCAAGGGTGCCGAAGAAGGTGCTACAGTTTGCCGGGATTGAGGATGTGTTTACGTCGTCGTGGGGATCAACCAAGACTCTTCCAAACTTTGTCAAGGTAAATTCTATTACTCTGTGATTCTTTGTTATGTTTGATTGGCTGCAATTCACAATTGTGCTATGTTTGGATTATACATTTTTAGTGTAGCTTGATGATGTATTATATGTATGATGTGCATTTGTGAGCTTGATGATGTGTAAAATTGACTTTTTTATGTAGTGATTTATTGTGATATTAACGTAAATGTTTGGTTTTTTTGGTGTAAGGAAGTTAAAATCCTATTCTTGATCAGTGTTTGGGGCTTCTGATAACAGAATGATGATTGCTTGATATATGAACATGGTTTTGAGATGCATATTGTGTCTGGGATTGACATATACCAGTTTCTTTCTAGAAAATTGGATTTCTTTTCAATTATTTGTGCATATTATTTTGTTTTGCTTTGATGAATGATGTAAAGAAAATGTACGGTTAACTCGGCCAGAATATGACACCCGAAGGTTGTGAAGCACACAAATTTTGTATTATTTCAACCATATTATATGCATAATATTAATATTATGAGGCATTTTTTAATGAAATTACAGGCAGGACCAGCAGGAATTTTCAGCCATACAGAAGTGTTTTCTTGTATCTACAACACTCCGAGACAGGTTTTCAAATGTAAGCCGATCAGATTAATGTTAATAAAATTTTTTATTTGACACGGTTACTATCATTTGAAGGGTTGGAATATCACCTCATGTTTCTTGATGGGTCTTACGCCGATCCTGAGGCTGTTATTGGAAAACTGAGTGGCATTTTGAGAAGCCTTGGATGTTGAAGCCAAGTGTGGATTTGAGATTTTTGTCCAAGACTCGTGCTGCTGCTAACACGGAACTGTGCCGGTTATTGATTTATAGATGTGGATGTTGACTCAACCACTTTTCTGCTTTCTTTCGTCGGCCTACGCAAAATGAGAAAAGAAGAGGAATGTGAGGCTTCTATCTTACTCATTTTCATATCAATTGTGTAAAGGGTACAAGAGTAATATGTCCCTAATCCATTGGGCTATAAATTGTAAAGTAAAGGAAGGGTTATATAGCCCAACAAACCAAGCAAAATTTTGAGGAAGTAAAAGGGCCCTTGGCATTGGAAATAATCCAACTTAGCCCATTGCTTACACTGTTGGGCATGGGAAGGCTGCCCATGAAGTAAATGAAGCCTAATAGCTTACATGTATTTACAACTTTGCAGTTCTTGCCTAAATAAAGTGGAATGTGACAATTTAAAAATTAAAATATATTCCAAAATCATATTTGCTTAAATCTCTGAACATTTATTCTTGAAACCTATTACGGTAGAAGTAACGGAAAAAACCCAAAATTCCTAACCAATGAAATAAAATAAATTTATATAAAACTCCCAATATTTTGTAGTAATAACATGTTATACATGCCTTTAAAATATTCTGTCAAACATCACGGGACATTTGTAAACTCCTAAATATTTTATAAAGTATTTTCGCCTCAGTCAAACACCCCATAAACTATAAAGTTCAACTATTACTAGAAAAAGAAAAACTCAACTTTAATATTCAAGTAAAAATATTCTTGTGAATTGTGTATTACCAAATTTGCCCCCAGTGTAGACTATTGGCTGTGTTTACTTTGAAAGTAAGGAAATTGATGGAAATAGGTTACTTTTTTATTAAGAAACGGACTATTTATCCAAATCATGACTAAAGGTCTTTTTACTTTAAAGTTTTAGTTTATTTCATTTTGGTCTACTTTTTACTTTTCTTGGTTTTAATCCACCGATTAAAGTATCTTTTTACCAAAATACTTATAACTTTTTAATCTAAAATCGCTTTTTACTTTTCTTGGTTTTAGTGCATCAAATCTAAAAGTAAGGGCAAAAGGGTACTTTTATCTAATCTCTTGCCAATAGATATATAATATGTCCTCTTGGGGAGAGATATGTAGTCCATCAATTTCAAGGTTTAACCCGGGGCTCCATGTAAAGGGGGGAAGTTCAATTATTAAAGTAAAGACTAGTAATTGATGGATTATTAGTCTCAACCACCCTCTAGAGGCGTAGTAAATGATAGGCTCTTGGTCGAGTGCTGCAAGCAAATGCAGGACCAATGCAATTGGAGTTTTCATGGGCGTATCAACAGCCGCAACCGATGGCCAGCTTGTAACTATGTAATTGACGGAATTTTGGTATATTCAATCCGATACCAACCAAACATTGACTCGAGAAGCCCTGTGGACGCTAACGATAAGTATGAGATCATTTGTTGCTGAGTGAGCGCCACTTTGACACTCACCTTTGCTGGGAGCCTCGGGAGGAGGAGGATAAAGGATCAGATCTCGTTTTGCAAGAGGGGTCTTAATTTTCTGATATGCGATGATCTCCAGACATCTTATTGTAATAGTAATAGCTTTAGCTATAGAAATCTAGATGCAAATGCCCTTACGGTCTTCTTTGTGAATTTGAGAGTGCATCACTGCAGTTCGAATCTTAATGATTCTTGGAGCATGAACATTTGTATTACCTTCTTTTTGGTTGGTTTATATATGAGGTGGGACCCTCATTAACCCTAGGGTCTCTTTGTCGGTTCTTATTTAAAAAAAAAAAGAAAAAAGAAAAAAATGTAATAAATTACAGGAAAATCCACAAGAAACAACTAAGAAAAATGAGGGTTTTGAGTTTTAACTAGTTTACTAAAATAAAACTAATAACGTAAATAATTAAAATTAACAATTAAACGAATGAACTCAACAAGATTTTTTAAAGGGATATCACATAGATCACGGACGCAAAGATAATTTCAATTTATTCAAATAGGCTAGCTATAACAGATAGAGACACTCGACTCCGCTTCGTTTTTACTTAATAGCCTAGAGACACTCGACAACTATTTTTCCTAATCTAACCTGATTATCAATTCTCTTAGTGAACGTGGAATTCTATCCCTAAAACCCTGTCACTAATTTACCACAATTATCAATCAAGCTTTACATACACTTCAAGCATAATAAATGATAATATGCAATTAAATTTACCTACATGGTCGGGCTCTACCACTAAATAAATCAATCACACTAAACACGACGAGCGAAAAATTGGTAATTAAATTGAAAACTAAAAACAATTAGGTCTCACGATATTCAATTGAATCTGAAAATCTCTAGTTAGATATTAATTAATTAGCTACTCGTATTATCCAACAAAAAACAAAATGAATTCAATAATATTAATTCTAACTATTGTTTAAAAAGCAAAAAATAAAATAAAGGAGAAAGAAATCTTGAAGTTCTGCATCGGTGTGCTCCAAAAGTCCCACACTGCCGTCGGAAATCTTCCCAAGCCTTTCTCTCAAATTAAGAAGAACCCTAATCCTCACGCAATTTAAAACGTTACTTCCCATCAAAATAGAATTCTCTCAATTAAATTCAATGACATGTGCAGCCCACAACAATTCAAATTGGGCTCTTCACATTAATTTCCAATGCTAGATTCACGCGGCCCATATTCAATTAAAAAGCTAAATCACACAAATGGGCCCATCTACAATTAAAATTACTAGCCATCCAATAATCATCAAAGTAGCTCCAAATTTATGGTCCTCAAAGTTCCCAATTTCATCCAAGTGCAGCAAGTCTGTAACAACCTCAATAAGTCCAGCAATTCCTTTCTGTTATGCCCGAATCTACAATAAAAACAACAAAGCATCAATTTTTTAAAGAAAACATCAATTCAAGCACAATTTAAGGAATAATTCAATCATACAGATGACGAATTAACGATTTATCAAATATCCTCACATTTGTTCATTACTCGTCCTTGAGAAATCATGAAAATCAAATGGAAGCAATACCACCCATCAAACACAATCACAAAGGCAATCATCGAATTCTCGCCTAAACAAGTTTAACCCATCAACACAATACTCAATTGCACAAAATTCAACTATTTAGTATAAATAGCATACCCTTGTATAGTGCAGTGTGAATTGATACAAAGATTAGATTGATTAGTCCATGATTTTTGCTTAAGTATCAATTATTAACTTTGAATGCACCCTTTGCACCAATCTCCACTAATGTAGTAAACTAATGACCCGGGATCAATAGGTCTTTTGAGCTTGTAATGTAGGCTTGGATTAAGGTTGAAAAAATTTGAAATTAGTGGCTAACATACCAACCTTACACACTTTATGATAGAACCCATGATAATACTCTTTCTTCTACCGGACTCCCACCTATTCACTTTTGTAACTAACCCCTCCCTTTTATTAACTTTACAAACTCAAAACACACATCTTATTATTTCAGAAAGTAAAAAGAGTTCCGACCCACAAGCTGAATTGACCAAATATTCTCTATAATGTCCTGCACAAACTTTTAAAAAAGTAATGCGATATTTTTCCCACGTAAAATTTGTTTAAATTCTAAGTTTTTGCCTGTAACATCTGATAGATTTAATGCAAAAATGACAATCTTCTCTGACGCAACAATAAATCTCTCCTCGAAGAGATACAAATCAATATATCTAATAGCTTGTCTTTATCAAGTCTATCATATGTTGATATGATGACAAACTCACCATCTCCAGGTCGGCAAAAGGCTAATTCTGGGAGCTCAATAATCTTCGTAGAAGTAGGATTCTAAAGGAAAAGATTGCCCAGAGTTTCGGTCGAATAATACCAATCACTCATAAACTAAGAAAAAGAGACCATTGTGAAGACAAAACATGCAGCAAAGGAAAAGAAAAGGTAAGAAAAAAAATTAAGGAGGAATAGTGAAAAGGAACAGGATCCTATGGAGGAAGGGAACCCCAATCGTCAGCAGAAGACAAAGGCAAAAAATGAAAAACAAGTCAAAGAGGAACAGGGAAAGAGTCAAAAGAATGGAAAGAGACAGGAGGAGAAGAATCAAATGAAACAGGGAAAGAAGAAGCAGATTGAGTAAGTTGGATTGAGTAGTATTAGTAAATAGTACTATTACATTACTCATTTTTCAGCGTTAAGACTAGTTAAATGCCAGATACAAGGATACCATTTGCAGCTATTTCCTCCTTCAACTAATAGCTGCAGTAGTATTCAACTATTTGCAATAGTTTGACCGTCTGAAATTACAGTGACCACGTCAGTGTAAGTACTTTAGGGTCATCAATGGTATGCCTTAAACTCTTTCTTTCATCTACTCTTTCTTTCATCTACCATTTCTTTTCTTTTTTTTTCATTCAAAAAACTCCTCAATCTCTTTGTTTTTCAATCACATTTCGTTGAAAAATCATAAATTATATATGTCAGCAAATATATTTGTGAAAGTCCAAAATTAACCTTATTGACTTCGGTCAAATTTTTATTACCAATTATGTTCTTGGGAGTTCATTGTAATTTAAAAATAAAAATGGTGAATTAGGGAAAAATACCCAATTGTGGACTCAATTTTTAGTTTGCTCTCCATGTCAAATTTTTTTTAGTTCACTCAACAGATGAGAATCATAATTTTAGTTTAGCGAAAAGATAAATGGTACACCTCAAATCCACAGAAGTCACGAATGCAATGAAGAACAACAGAGAAGAATTTGCGATGTGATGAAGAACACAATAGTCACAAATCCGATGAAGAATAGCAGAGAAGAATTTGCACGATGAAGAACACAGAAGTCACAAATGCGATGAAGAACACCAGGGAAGAATTTGCGCATTGCAATTTTCTCAGTGGAGAAAATGGGCTGAGTTGTAATTTTATCCTATTTATATAGAGAAATGTTTTTGTATTGTAATTTATTTTTGATAGTGTTAAATTTGTTTTATTTATATATGATGAGATTGTGAAGTTTGTGATTGCAAAAGAACTAAATAATTTTCGTGTAATTCATTTTCTGCGTCAAGTACATTTATTTATATATGATGAGATTATAATTACCCATGCAAATGTGGTGCCTGACTTATGATTATGCGAGTATTTTTAAAATATTATTTTATTATATTGGTCCGTGCTAATGCTGTGCACGATACAATCGTCTATATTGATGTCGTCATGTCCATATTCGTGCATCTATAGGAGTCAATTTAATTTTTGTCCGTGCACTATAGGTGTCAGTCTCTAATGCACCGATATTTCTAAAAATATTATTTTGTTGTGTCGTCTTATGTCGTGTCGGACACCATATCCAACATTTCTCACATAAAAAATTTATAAAAAAAAATATGTGTCGTGTTATGTCCATTTCGCTGTATCCATATCTGTATTCGTGCAACAGAAATGTCACTATTTGTGCATTATAGACGTCAACTTAATTGAAGTGTCACTATTTGTGCATTATAAGTGTCAAGTTAAATTTTGTTGTTCGTATCCGTACATTATAATTGTCAACATAATTTTACAAACAAAATTGAAATAATAATCTATACTATATTATTAAGTGAAAGATTCAAGGAGTAATCGAGAAATCTAAATAATAACCGTTTTATTATCCTATCCCAAATGCAAAATAATAAATGTGAAATCACCACCTGCGTTCCTCCCCTTGGGTGTCCCCTTCCACCCACCACATAACAGACTAAATAAACAAATAAATAGAATCAAATTAACCAACAAGCAAATAGAATAACATTCTGAGAATCAAATTAACAGAACAAGGGGTACTTTTAAAGTTACAACCATATGAGCTCAATACTTATAAGAGATAATGATTTTTTATCATCCGAACCATGACCCTTTTTGCAATTCACCATCCAAACTATTTCGACCCCGAAACCGCCATCTAAACTATTAATTCGTGACAAATTAAGTTAATGAATTCAATTTCTTCTTTCTCTGAGTCTCTCTGGCGGGGTTTAGAGTTTTTTTTTCTTTCTTTCTTTTTTTTTCACATCAAACATACGGGCTGAAACCCTATTTTGGGGCGCAACCCCCGAGATCTTCTAAATCCACACGAAAAAAAAAGTTTACAAATGAATTATGCTCTAAGTGAAAATAGAAAATCAAAATCACTTAGAAATTTTAAAAATTATTGCAGCTCAAATCCAGGTAAAAATCAAAATGGGAGGAAAAAGGTAAATTGTAACCTGAAGAGGAGTCGATGCCGGAAAACAACATAAATGAAGAGCAGTCGCTGCCGGAGAGCAACATAAATGAAGAAGATAGATCGCATACGTGACCGAAGAACAACAGAAAAAAGTCCGTAGACCCCATTCCTCAGTTGAACAAAACCATTCCAGATTCTAACATTTCTCAATCGAACAACCCCATTACAGATTTTTTCTCAAATTGAAAAAAACCATTCCAGATTCCAACATTTCTCAATTGAACAACCCCAATTAGAGATTTTTTTCTCAAATTGAAAAAAAATCATTCCAGATTCTAAAATTTCTCAATCGAACAACCCCATTAGAGATTTCTACAGCACAAATCCTAACATTTCTCTAGAACAAATCCCTAACATTTCTCTTAATTGAACGAAACAACCCTAATTGAACAAAACAACCCCCTGCAACACAAATCCTAACATTTCTCTAGAACAAAATCATAACATTTCTCTCAATTGAACAAAACCATTCTAGATTCTAACATTTCGTAATCGAACAAATTTCTTTAGAGATTGCTGCACAAACCCTAACATTTCGAACAAATCCTACCATTTAGATTTATGCATAATACAATTAAACAAAACCATTCTAGATTCAACATCTAAAGAAAATCAGAATCCCGATTTCTGCATCATGAACAAACCCTAACATTTCTCAAGTAGATTTAACATCTAAAGAAAATCAAAATCTCTCACAAGAAATCTCATAAGAGCTACATCAACGAAACCTGAATCTAAAGAAATTCAGAATCTCTCACAAGAAATCTCAGAAGAGCTGTATCAACAAAACCAGATTCTGGACCTAAGGAAAATCAGAAGATTCTAGATCTACGAAAAATCACAATCACATCTCAAGTTCTTCTAGATCTGAAGAAAATCACAATCACAGCTCAAGTTTTTCTAGATCTAAAGAAAATCAGCTAGAAGATATATCTCAGAAGATAGTGCAGCTCACCTCAAATCCAATGAAGAACGAAGTCACCTCAAATCCAATGAGGAACAACAGAGGAGTTGTAATTGCGAACAACAGAGAAGTTGTAATTGCGTTGTAAAATATTTTCCTCCTATTTATATAAAATCAATTGTGTTGTAATTGCAAACAACAGAGAAGTTGTAATTGCGTGTAAAATATTTTCCTCCTATTTATATAAGATAAACGAAGTTGTAATTGCGTTGTAAAATATTTTCCTTGTTTATGTATTGTAATTTATTTTTGGAGTAATATAATGTTACTGTGACTGTAAAATAATTCAACATTTTCTTGTAATTCATTTTCTGTCCATTGTTACACTAAGATTATAATTGCAAAATAATTCAACATTTTCGTGTAATTCATTTTCTGTCCATTGTTACACTAAGATTATAATTGCAAACCATGCAATTGTGGTGCCTGACTTATGATAATGCGAATATTTTTAAATAAAATCATATTAAATAAGGAAAGAAACGGATACATCAAGCCTAATTGAAACAAACAACACTAATAATAAAGAGGAAGCATTACTGATAGGTGTAAAAATAAGAACAGGCACCTGATGGAGAACACCGAATTGATCTGCAACAGGTTGAAAACGCTGAAACCTCCATGTCCGAGCTCAAAATGCGGTGGCAGTTGAAGTTTACGTAAGCAAATGGCAGATTGTTTCCATTATTCTTCTTTCTTAGAGGATTTAAGATCGATTTATTCACTTGAGGGGAAAAAAGAGGCCTTAAAACGCAATTTTAGGTATATCGAAACAAAAGTGCATGTTCAGCGGTGCGTGTGCAGCGAACTAAATCTGATGACTAATCAGAGAAAGTGTAGGATTTGTCCAATGGTAAACTTTGATATGTTAATTGCTAGCTTCAGGTGAATCACGACTTCACCATGAATTGAGTAATTAGATAAACAACTTATGTTACAACTTCGAGCAATGATGCATGAATATTTTCGAAAGTATCATTTTGTGGTGTCGTGTCAAATACTCTTCACATAAGAATTTTTTTAAAAAAATTATATCATATCCACGTCACCATATCCGTGCATAGTAGGCTACGTGTAATACGAACGTTTATAGGCTATAGCCCTATACTCATGTATAATATTACACTAATAATTTTGGCACATGCGATTTGTGTGCAATTAAAATGTTAAATATATTAAAATTAATTTTTATATTATAATTTTATTTTAAATATAATTAGTAAATTATAATAAATAAATAATATAAAAGAATAAAACACCAAATAACACTATATTTAAGAAAAGATAAAGGGATAATATTTGAATAGTACCAAAAAGTTGAAAAAATTCCTTTTCACTCCCCAATTTTGAAAAAGTTCCCATTCACTCCCCAAGTAAAAAACAAAATTCCTTTTCACTCCCCAAAAACAGTAAATGTTGTATCGGAATTCAGGAATTTATGTACTCGGATCCCAAAATGACGTACTCAAATCCCAAAATGTTGTACAAACAGTGAAATACAACATTTTGGGATTTGAGTACGTAAATTTCTGAATTCTGATACAACATTTACTGTTTTTGGGGAGTGAAAAATAATTTTATTTTTCACTTGGGGAGTGAACGAGAACTTTTTTAAAATTGGGTAGTGAAAAATAATTTTAATTTACACTTGGGGAGTTTTGAGGAATTATAAAAAGATAAATTATATGAAACGAAAAAAAAGGATATTGAGGTGAGGAGAGGTGAAAAAAAAAGTTAAAAAGATATTTTTAGGGCAATGGACTAAATAAATTAAAGGAAAAGAAGATAGAAGGAAAAAATAGAACAAAATATAAATAAATAAAAGAAAACAGAAAAAGAGAATACCAAAAAATGAAACAGGAAAAAAGGAAAAGAGAATACCAAAAGATTGAAAAAAGAAAGAAGAAAAAGAGGACACTAAATATCAAAATAGTTATTATTTGGTATCTAAATTAATATATAGTATAGAAATTTAGATTCATCTATACTATTATATTAAGCGAGAGAGTGAAGTAGAAACTATTTTGGTCTCTTGGACTCTCAATTTCTTTTCTTTTTTATTTATTTATTTTTTAAACAATTCCCACAATGTATTAATATTTATCTCTTGACTCTTTTTTTTTTCTCACCTTATTCCAACTTCTCTATTGTATTTTTTTTATTTTTTAAATTTCTACATTAAATATTACTTTTTACTAATTAGACAGTGTCTTATATTATTTATTCATATGATTATTATAAATTTATAATTATATTAAAAATAATTATAAAATTAAAATATAAACTTTAATTTAATATATATTTAAATAGAAATATTTTTTTTGGTTTGCACACATAGGTGTGCAAAGTTACTAGTATAATTATTAAATCCGATCCACCCCACAACCCTAGTTCCATTAAACACATCAGGTACATACACATACACATGCATCATACATACATACATACATACATACATATACACATATAAATATCAATTGAGAGAAGAAGATTTGACTTTGAATTAGAGAGAGAAAGAAGTTGAAGGAAGAATGAAATGGGGTTGAAAAGCAAATATTAAATCCGATCCAATAGAGCTTTCACGTCCGCAATAAAACCCTGCACACACTTCCTTTCGCCCTTTCTCTCTCTTCCCTGTTCATCTTTCTCCCTCTAAAAACTTGTGCTTAATAACACTCTGTTTTCTCTTCTGATAGATATCTATACATGCACTTAATGTATCTATCTGTTTGTACGTGTGTAGTATTGATTTAGGGCGCTGCTGCGGGGAGTTAATTCGATTGATTTGAGCTTGAACAAGAGCTGTTTGTAGTGGAGAGTGGACTGCTTTAAGTTGAATTCTGTGGATTTGACGGATGCGGTTTTGAAATTTTGGTCTGGTAAGTGCAATTTTTGTACTTTTTATTGGAGCCCTAGGGAGAATCTGGTTTGTTTGTTTGTTTTAGCTTTGGTCAGGTTTTTGTAAGATTTAGGGTTGGATTTGGTCATGTTTTTTGTGAAGAGGGGTATTGGTTTTTCGAGTTTAGTCGTGCCTTGTGTACATTTTAGTTTACTGTTTTGACTTTAAAGAATAGATAAATCAGCTTCTGTCCGTCTGATTAATCGTAAAGTGATGTTTTTGTGTTTCCCTTGTTTGTTGCTCAGCTGAATTCTGGCTTAGGGCTAGATTTATGGTTTTTAATTGCTATTCATGAATGGAGATGAGGGGTTTGACTTGAATTGACTGTTTTATGCAGGGATTAATTGGGCAGGGTGTGAGAGTTGTGTTCGAGTAGGAACAGAACAAAAATTTTGTGGTATTTTGAGATAAAGTTAGCTACTTTGAGATTTAGACCTTTAAGAGTTCCACCATTGCTTGATTCTTGTGTAAACTTTTGCAAATTGTAGTATAGTTGTCCCCCCCCCCCTTTTTTTTTCCTAGAGGATTGGATTAATGTTATTTAGGAATCCTAATCTCAAGTATATCGAGGATCCTGTAGCTTAGAGTGTGTTGCTTTCTGCTAAAATGGTGCCACAAGGGCCTCCCCCGCCTCTAGGTGGAGGCCAGCCAGTTCCACCTTCTTTG
>JBBMKE010388157.1:0-12847 GCA_037834125.1 Lippia alba | reverse complement strand
AAAAGACTCATAAAAATTTACCAAAGCTTGGATAGAATAGATTCTTCTAGTGCAATTCGAAAGAACAATCCAAACGCGTCCTTATCGTATGATGAAAGGAAAGTGGCCCAATTTTGTTTCTTAGGCAATAAATAGAAACCATACAAACAGGTGGGCCTGGTGAAAATACCTTGCCAACTAACCCTTGCCTAACAAAACTTAACCAAAATTTATTTAGTAATTAGAATTTATTATCTGATGCGTTGGCGGGTTGGCTTATTCATAAATCTTGTATTCGGATTCTTAATATACATATCGAATTCTTAATGAAATATATGGAGAAGTTAAAGGATTTTATTGTTTTGAGATAGCTTGGAAGAATTTAATTGGGATTAGAATACATAGATTAAGATTAATAGTCATTTTATTTTTTAGGGATATTATGATATTGAAATATAAATCAAATTACTTGGATGTCACTTTATTAGTGGTTAAATATTTACGCAATCTTGGTTTGCTTGAATGTTATAAGTCAAGAATGATTAATGATGACATAGAATAAACACCAATACTACATACCAACTTTCTTTGGCTAATAATAAAAGATAATGTAAACAAACATATTTGATAACCCAATCCGCCATGCTATCAATTAAGCCCAATTGGCCATTTTAATTTTCTGTTTGGTAACAACCACTATCTCATTTGGGCTTAGCTCAATTGATCTCCGGCCCGCAAAAATCCCCCACTATTTAGAGTTTAAGTCTCAAAATGAATCTCCCAAAAAGGTTGAGATTAATTGTGCTACTCCACTATTTTCACTGTTTAATTTTTTTTCTTCCATACGTTGCCCTCCTTCAAAGATCATAACATGGTTAATTTCAAGCTCAAAGTGAGATACTTGGGGGCATCATGGTAAAACTGTATGTAATGTGACTTTAATATGCTCTACCAAACAGAAAATAATATAAAGACATTAATTGATATTGATGTTAATTACTACTACCAAACACGATGTTATGTTTGCTCTTATTTCTTCTAATCATAGTTAATAAGCCCGAAGTGAATTAAGTGAAATAAATTCATCTTTACCAGCAAACACTTCCTTATAATATTAAAATTCGATACAAAAGTTTCAACTATTTTCTACACTTCAACAATTACTTTATGTGGCACAGTTCCCTAATTAGTCCTGAAATGTATTAATTATAAGAATAATTTCACTAAAATTCTATCAGAATGGATTTATTTATAACTTTTTAAATTTGAAAGGATATATGGTAGAATATTTTTATCAAAGAGACTACAAAGTATAATCATTCAATACAAACGTAAATTATTGAATATATATAACCCCCTAAAACCTCGCTGATCTCCCTGAGAAAGAATACGAAGACTTAGATCGTGCATGGACATGGGCTGGAGATAAATTAATTGCTATTTCAGAATAATAAAAATTCTAGAGCAAGAGCCCCGACTACGGCCAAACTTCCAGTGCTCATCGATTTCTCCGCCCCGCTCTGGCTCTACAACCAAATCTTATGTTAGTTAATAAATATTTGACAAACCTCGTACATGTATTAGTACACAATGGAATTGAGTTCATTACTAAGGCAACGTATAATAGACAAGGCAAAGGGTTATAATTATAAAAGGCGTAGGTACCTCATAGTTGAATGTTGTAGGGCTACGACTACGAGAAACGGAATCGTCACTAGGTCCGGATACTCCGGCTGGTGGTGCAGCTAGCTGGAGTGCCAAGCAGCTTGGGAGCCGGTGCATTGTCCTTCTTGCTGGGAGCAGGAGCCTTAGCCAGTGGCACCATGGGTGGGGCAAATTCGGCTGCAGGCGGAGGCGAGGATGTGGATCTAGACTGTGGACTGGAAACCACCGTGGAAGTCGGGGGGCCGGTCTTTACGGGAGAAGCCCTCGGTGGCGGTGGTTGGTTCTCGACATGAATGGCAACTTTCATGCCTCCGAAGCAGAAGTCGTGGCGGCTTATGAAATAGTACGTCTTGGTTGCATTGAGAGGAACCACATCCCTTCCCGTCCCAGTTGTCCAGTTATGGAGAGGCTGCAATTGTCGTAATCGTCCTTGTTTACCTCGACGACGTTCATTCGGTCCCTGTCGTATACGAAAACTGGAAAACAAAAGGCTTAACACTATCAACATGATAACATATCTAGGTTTAGGATCCAAGAACCAGATAATGAGGGTTGCAATAAAGAAGAGAAAGAAGTTATCCCTCCACCATTTTCTTCTAATTATGAATCTCTCAAGAACATCACATGGGCTAAGATAAGATCACCAAACAACATCAATTCATCAACGGTACCGGCCACTGATCAGCATTAAACCATCAACAAGTGTTCTAATAATAAAATTAAGATCTTCTTAATCTATCTATATTATTAACCCAAAGACACAAATAGCAATTGTCTTGGTCTCTTGGACTCTTCGACTCTTTTTTTTTTCTTTTCTTATTTTTTTAATTCATTCGTAACTTCTCTTTTCTCTCTTAAATTCTTTTCTTATTTATTTATTTATTATATCACTAACTTCTCTTTTCACAACTTCACTCTAATTCTTTTTCTTTTTTTATATAATTTTTAATTATTTCTCCTCATATTTTAAATTTTTATAACTCATATGATATTATCTTATTCTATTTATTTATCATAATTTAGTAATTATATTAAATAAAATATAAAATATATTAATGTATAAATTAAATTTAATATATTTAAATAATAATTTATTTGCACGTAATGAGAATGCAAGATTAATAGTATGATATTATACTTATTTATCGTATCATACTTATCGTATTTAATAGTATGATATTATCGTATCATACTTATTTATTTATTTATCATAAATTAATGATTATATTAAAAATACTATAGAGTATATATTTAATACAAGCTTTTTAATTTTAATATATTTATACAATAATTATTTTTTATGTGCACATGCATCGAATGTGCAAAGGTGCTAGTTAGTAATTACCAACAATATTAAGAACTCGGATTACTAACAAGTTTCATAATCCAAGAATTACTGAAGGCTACACAGCTCAACATTTCAACAAGTGATCAAGCAAGAAAACAGAGACACACACAAAGAAAGTAACCTTCAGCAGCAGATCTACAGAAAGCAAGAACCCGAAGCAAATTTCAGCAGTTAACACTAATTATTACCACAAACAAGAAGTCAAGAACCCATGAAACTCTTTAACATTTAAACACACTTAGCACAGAGAACATTCTCACAATGAGAAAATAAAAACAAACACAGAGTAAAACGGAGCATATCTGAAACTAAAATAGAAGAGAAACATACAGAGCCAATCCCCATTGTAGAAGTGCTTGCTCTGAGCCCAAGCAGTGTAGTTGACATTCGTAGTCCAGCCCATGTTCCCACCCACAATGTAACGCACAGCCACCACCTCCGGCAGCATCACCGCCACCGCTGTGAAAACAGTGCACTTTCCCAGGTCCATCTTTCTTCTGATCTTCTCCGTTCAACTCTCGGGTCAGTCTAGTATACCTCAGTCCTCAGCTCTCGTCTTTATCTATGTCCATATAATTTTACATACTCCATTAATCACTTAATTACAAGGATGGAAAAATTCTACCGCAACTCGATTTGGCCGAACTCAATTAATTAATAGGGTAACATTAATAATTTGATTTATCTTTTTTCCTAAATTTTCTACCAACAAAACCTTAAGAGTTAAGTGTAAAACATTAGTCAACTAATTATACTGATTTGAACAAGTCAAGCTCGGGGTAGAATCTCCCGCGAAAGAGTGAGCTAGATGAGTAATTCAAACTCGAACCTAACTCCATCAAATCAGTATAAGGAGGGTACGAGTATTTTATAATTTCCATATATTTGAATTAGAATGTTACTACTTAAGACAAACTAATCAAATTGGAAAAATAGTTGGCAACAGCACTGTGAATTTATAATCGCATGGCATGTTGTTTGGCAAAGTTAATTACACATGTCTCCAATTTAAGATTAATATATTTGGTTTGCTAGGTTGGCCAAATTATTTGGCCTTTCTTGAAGCCTAAATTTGTGACACTAGTCATTGGACCATAATTTGAATTTGCCTCACCTCATAATTAACTGAAGTCAAATATTTAGAAATTAGTATATTTGTTACAATTTGGTACTACGATTCATAATTTATAATTAAAAATATTATTTTAAAATGTGCAATTATACTTGATTTCGCCATTACAAAAGCTCATAAAAATTTGAGAGAACAATCCAAACGCGTCCTTATCGTATGATTTTGAAATCAAAAGCGGCCCAATTTTAGATTTATCCAATATATAGAAACGCTACAAATATGGGCTTAGCCCTAGTAATGGCCCAAAAATAGCTTCCTGAGGTGGGCCCCATGAAAATACCTTGCCACCTACCCTTTGCCCGTTTGCCTAACAAATTTAACCAAAAATATTTAGTACTTTGTCTCATATTTATTCAATGGTTTTGTATTCAAAATTTTAGATATATAAATTGAATCCACAATGAAATGTTAACAAAGTTCACAATGATTGAATAATAAATTGAGTGATAGTTAATAAATATTTGATAATTCATACCATGTCAACTAATATTTGATTCGAGTTATGTCGAAAATATATTTTATTATGAAATATAAAAATAAAAATTCATTGTTTTGATTTAATTGGGATTATAAAGTACATAAAGATACATCATTTAATATTAGATATATTACAATATCGAAAAGTAAATCAAATTACTCGGATGTCAATTTAGTGGTTAATATTTACTTAAACCATGGTTTGCTTGAATTTTATTAGTCAAGAATGATTAAAGAAAACATAGAATTTACACCAAGACTAAAATATAGAATTCACTTATTAGAGAATACGAATGTTTATAATTAAAAATTATCTACGAAACTTTTAATCTATCAAAAGTATTAAAAATGGGATTCCACCGATTAAAGGTCTAAGTCTAATATATTTGTCATTTAATTGATCAATTTCCCTGAATTTTCCACTAATAACATAATAAGCATAAAACACTTACTCTTCTATTACATAAATTTGACCAAGTCAAACTCAAATTAGAATTATCATCTCATGATGCTCAAAAGCATCGGACAACAAAAGGCCAATTAACAAAATATCAGCATAAGTTCGATTAAAGATTGATCAATAGAATTAAATAAAATGTGGGTGGTACAAAGTAATAGTCCAAAAGTGTGATCAAATTGAAAATAACGGTCTCGAATCTCCTATTTCAATTTTGTATTTCAGACTAATAATCCTACGACAAGAGCCCCGCCCCAAGCCAAACTTCCGACACTCATCAATTTCCCCGTCCCGCTCTGCAACACTGGAGCTAGAGGAGTTGATACAGGAGCAGCCGTAGGTGGAACGGAAACCACCACGGAAGTCGGGGAGCCTATGCCGCTCTTTACGGGAGAAACTGCCCTTGGTGGCGGTGGTGGGTTGTTGACGTGAATTGCTAGTTTCACGCCTTCAAAGCAGAAGCCTTTGCTGCTTATGAAGTAGTAGGTCTTTGTTACGCTGAGATGAACGTCGTCCCGTCCCATAATTGTCCAGTTGTGAAGAGGGTGGTCGGAGGTGCAATTCTCCTAGTCGTCCTTGTTTACCTCGAGGAAGTTCATCTGGTGCCTGTCATACACAAAAACTGGAAAAACAAGAACTTCATCACTCTGTTTCTTGGCTGAACAATGTATGAACATCAGATCACCAAACAATTTCAATTCATCAAATGGTAATTGGTAGCACTCAGCATTAAATCAACAAAAGGTGTTCTAATAATAGAGTTAAGTTTTGGCAATTACCTACATAAAAACTCCGATTTTCAACCATATAAAATGAGCATATAAAAACAAAAACCCAGAAAAAACAAAACAAAACAAAGCATATCTGAAACTAAAAGAGAAGAGAAGCGTACAGAGATAATCCCCATTGTAGAAGTGTTTATCCTGAGCCCAAAGAGTGTATAGTTGATATTTGTAGTCCAGCCCCACTTGATGTAAAAGATGAAGAATGGGGGAAACGTTTTGTATATTGCATAATGTGTTGGCTTACAATTTGAACAAAGTGGACTATATGTACAACAAGTCCTAAACCCTAAAAACAAAGCAAAGAAATAACACAGAATAGGCAAGACAATCAATCAAGCCTCAAGATCAGCATAGAATCAAAGAAAGTTGAGTTGCCATTTTTACATGATATCCTCCAATACTCCCCCTCAAGTTGGTGCATAGAGATTCGAGATGCCCAACTTGGCTAGTAACTCAAGAAACTGATCATACCCAAGTGCCTTCGTAAATATATCCGCCAATTGATTACGAGTGGAAATGGAATGTGTGGTGATAGTTACAGACTGAATGTGTTGTCGAATGAAGTGACAATCGATCTCAATGTGCTTTGTTCGCTCATGAAAAATGGGATTGGCTGTAATGTGAAGAGCCGCTTGGTTGTCACAAAAGAGATCAACAGGTTTTAAATGTTTCACCCCTAAATCTCATAATAACCTCAAGAGCTAAATAATTTCACTAGCGGTACCATCCATGACTTAATACTCTGCCTCAGCTGAAGATCGAGATACCACAATTTGTTTCTTCGACCTCAACGATATGGGCTAAAAACCAAGAAAAATAATGTAACCATTGGTAGATCGACGGGTGGTAGGACACCTTGCCCAATCTGCATCACAATACGCTTGCAAGGATAAACTACCAGTTGAAGGAAGTAATGGCCGGGGTTCCCCTTTAGATAACGCAATACCCTGTGCGCTGCATCAAGGTGAGGCTGACAAGGTGCATGCATGAACTGACTGAGGATGTGCACCTCATAACTGATGACTGGTAGGGAGATGATGAGGTATAATAGTCTTCCAACCAAACGACGATATTGTCTAAGATCATTGCAAGGTTCACCAGAATCAACTGAAAGTTTATGTTGTTGTTCCATTGGAGAAATGGTTGGTTTGCAGCCGATACTTCCAGCATCTGCCAAAATGTCGAGAACATACTTGCGTTGACTTAACGCAATCCCTTTCGAAGAGCGAACAACCTCAATTCCAAGAAAATATTTCAACTTTCCCAGGTCCTTATCTGGAACTTATTATCCAGATACCGCTTCAAGTTACATCGTCCACATAAATGAGGACGATAATAAATGATCCATCATTGTGAGTAAATGTGAACAAGGAATGGTCTGCATCAGATCGCTGAAAATCGATGTCAGCTAGTGAGGTAGTAAACTTATGGTACCAGTTTCAGGAGGCTTGGCGAAGACTTTACTTCTGGTACCAGTTTCAGGAGGCTTGGTGAAGGCCGTAAAGCAACTTCCTCAATCTGCAAACTCTTTGTTCCCCCTACTTAGCAAAGCCTTGAGGAATTTTCATATCCACTTCCTCATTCAGATCCCCGTGTAAAAAGACGTTGTTCGCGTCGAGTTAGTGCAGATCCCAACCCTTAATTGAGGCTAAAGTCAATAAGCACCGAACGGTAACAAGCTTAGCAACCGATGCAAAAGTCTCATGAAAATTAATGCCTTCAACTTGCTATACCCCTTGGCAATGAGACGAGTTTTATAGCACTTGATGCTCCCATCAGGCTTGTACTTGACCTTATAAACCCACTTGGAATCAATAACACGTTTTCCAGGTGGAAGTGGTTGCAAGATCCATGTCTTGTTCGCCTCTAGGGCAAAAATTTCTTTCTCTATAGCCTCCTTCCATGGCTGGAACTTAACTGCCTGAGAAAAGTATTTTGGCTCATCCGTGGAAGAGATGACCACTGAAAAAGCAGTATGAGATTTAGAGAATTTAGAGTATGACAAGTATTTAGAAAAAAGATATACCGTCGAGTTGGCTGAAGGAGAGGGTGAGAGTTGTCTATCATTGGGAGGAGCAAGAGAGGGAGGCAAAGTATATTCATAACCGGACAACCATTGTGAAATCTTGCATTCCCGTTTCTGATGATGATGGGAGGTTGCATCTGAGGAACCAGTTTCTGGAATAATATTTTTCGATTGTTCAGGTACCAGCGCCTGAGAAGATGGAACTTCCTTTGTGCTACGTTCCTCTGGTACTTGTGAATCTCGTGCCTCTGTCTGGATGTGATTAGTACCAGTTGACACCTCTTCATCCACAATTGGTATTTCCATTAAGGTAGAATCTAGTCTCATAACGTCTGTAACTTGTTGCACCCTTATAGGTGAGACTGGAACCTTTTCTGGAAAGAACTCATCTACAAAAAGATCCAGTAGCACCTATTTTGGATCTGGTACCAGCTGTACTATAGTTGGTAGAAAGTCATCTTCTCTAAATCTAACATCTCTTGAGACATAAATCTCTTTACTCTGAATGTCATATATCCTATACCCCTTTTGAGATATGGGATAACCAACAAAAATACCAATCTTGGTACGCGGTGCAAACTTATCCCGGGATTTGGTATTTTTATGTGCATAACAAATACACCCAAAACTTTTCAAATGATCATAACTAGGTGTCCTTCCAAAGAATACTTCAAAGGGTGTTTTGTTATTTAGTACCTAGAGAGGCATGCAGTTGATCAAATATGCAGCGGTTAAGACACATTCTCCCCAAAACTTGACCGGAAGTTATGCCTGAAATCTCAATGCTCGGGCAACTTCCAAAATATGTCTATATGTGACACCCCGACTTCTCGTCCGTATAGGTACGCGCGCCACGCGTGAGGGTTTTGAGAGATAGGAATTTTATTTAATTTCTTTTCGTACTTTATTTACGTATTTAATTTCCTCGTTGCGTATTTTGTGCATATCTCTTGAGTATTCCTTGACTTGTTATTAATTGTTATTATTTGGTAATTTTCGGAATTTATATGCATATCCACTTCATGACTTATTTGTAACATTTCATACCTTGCATACCACTTTGTATCATTTTAAATTTATTGAGGACCATTTTGCAATTCCCCACTCTTACACACACACTCACACCAATACAAACACACTGACACACACACTTCTTCATATCTTCTTCTTCTTCATTCCATTTCAAGAGAAACAAACCCTTGTTCCCTTCATTGATCAAGCCATCCAAGAGCCAAGGAGCCAAGTGATATCCTTCCATTTCAACACTAGAAATCAAGCCATCAAGCCATCCCATTGTCTCCATTCCATTTCATTTGCATCCAAGGTATGTGTTCTTATGCGGGTTTTTGAGAATTTGATGCATATATTGATCTTGAGCATTTGAGGGGCATTGGTTGAGCTTTGTGAAGTTTATTGGCATGTATGTGGTTGATTATATGGATTCTTAGTTGTGGTTTGTGGAACTTGGAAGCATGAGTGCACATTTCATAAGTTGGGGGTTTTATATGTGAATTTGATTGTATTCAAGCATGCTTTGTGGTGTTTCTTCTTGCCTACTTGTGTATTTAAGTTTATATGTTGGTGCTTGATTGATTTTGGAGGTTGTTGTATGTTGGTTTTGGTTACTTTGGTGTTTTGGTTGGTTTCCCGTGGCTCTACCCTGTTTTTTCCTTGTTTTTCGCGCCAGGGCTTCCCAAACGGGCGTTTGGGTTTCCAAGTTCAAACTGGAAACGCCCGTTTGGAAAGGGTCTGTTGTGTCCAAACGAGTGTGAAACGCCCGTTTGAGTTTCCAGTTCAAACTAGAAACGGGCGTTTCAAAAGCTACTGTCCGTTTTTTCGTTTTCTTCGTTTTGCATGCTTTCTTCGTGTTTGTGGTTTCTACCCCTTCCTTGGACCCCTTGAGTGATTTTTTGCGTTCGTTTGCTTGTTTCCCTTTCTCGCATGTGTGGTTTTTCCAATTTGCTCTTATTTATCAACTTTGAATTATTTTATGCTAATGTGACTTAATTCTCGCGCATTTGAGCATTTATTTGGCATAATATGATACCATATGCACGCCATATGCATATTATTCATTGTCGTGCGTCAAACTTGGTACATATTGAGTCGTGGCTCACACGTGTCTTGTCTTTTCTTGTCCAGGGGATTCTCAGGAAGTCTTTGAGCCACACGCTTAGGGTCTGAGGCGTTTTTCTTCTTGTTTTGGTACCATTTCAGGTGAGGAATTGTTAGGTTATAATAATAAAATCCCTAAAACCCAATTATGTGTTGTTTTGGCCAAAAACCATATTATATATATGTATAGTTTTCGAACCTCAAACGTTTTTCCCAAAATATCCCTGCCTCCTGTTTTCTGACCTGTTTTGGCGAGATTCACTATATTCCAAGGGCTGAGGGGCTTGTGTATTAAGAGAACCGGGAAGGCAAGGGGCGACGGCTATCTCTTGCATTAGTCCAAACCAAACTTGGAGTAACCCAGACGTTCACCAGGAGGTTTGGTGAACCGATGGATTCTGGTCTTTGGGAATTCATGTACCCACTGATCATCTTGTCCTAGGTGGGGAGGAATAGCTACCCGAACCACCAACCGGCGTGAAGGAGTACTTGAGCACTGAATTGAATTCTTAACAAGTGAAACCTAATTATGCATGCTCACTTAATAAGATTCTGTACACAAATTGGAGTTATAGAGAGAGCTCACTCGCCGAGCTATTGTGCACGTTTCCTGAAATTAATTCACTCAGTTGTAATTCCATCCATTGACGCCCGGTTTCCTTCTTTTCTTGAAAAACTTGGATGGAATTATGACTTGCATGAATTTACCGTTTTATATATTCTATTTATGCCATTCACTCAGTCTTGTAGAGACTGGCCCCTCCCTCTTTTGTCCCTCAGGTTCTCGTGGCGTAGTTAGGCGGGAAATTGCATTTATAGTTTTTTTTTATTTTCGTGTCTAGCTAGGTAACACACATCTTGTACCATACACTTTATCATATTTTGGTATTGTACGTATTTTGAATACTCGGATACTTGCTTCTGATTATGTTCCTGATATGTACATTGATGTAAATTACTTCCTGATTTTATGTGAATCTTGTTGCGTGCATATCTTTCTGAATTGATGGTACAGGGTTAGTCCCGCCTAGCCAGGGTTTTTTTTCTTGTCTTGTGTCTTCCGTTCGCTAAGATTGGACTTGTGTATGGTCTATAATCGTGTATGAGTTTGGTCATGGTGCGGGGGATGTGATGGCCCATGCTAGAGCGCTACAGTTCATATTCTACTAATGATTCATTTTTCATGAACATGATTTTCTGTTCGTATAAATTACATTACATATGTCTTATTTGACTATAGGAATCTTACTTTTGAAATTTATATATTTCCTTGTAGAACAATTTGGTTAATTTTATATGGAAACAATACAAATTTATCTCAATAATATGTAGTACAGTCTAAAGCACACACAAATTATACACTAAGGTTTTGCATAAAATGTATATCTCATAGCCTGACGCAAGATAATACTTTCTCCTTAATTGACGAGATACTTTGACTTTTCATTCTCCTTTAGTCGATTAAATACCTTATTGACGCATGGACCCGAAAGTTGACATGCGTCCTTGCTTAGGTAGCCAGGTCATCGATAGTATTTTGACTCATAACACTTGTTGACCTCTCGACCTAGGGTTTGGTCAATGATCTCTTTTCCATTACAATAAAAATTCAATAATCCGAGGAATTTTGCTGCCGTATCCAATCTCTTGGCCTTTAAGCTTTGACCAATTGACCAACTAAGCCAACGAATCGACCTCACGGTCTCTTGTATGTTCGTAAATTTGGAGGTTGTCTAAATCCTTTACAAATATCTGATTATGTTTATTTTTTGGTATATCTTTTCCTCTCTATTTTATAATCTTACTCTTGTTGCGTAAATTATTTTCTACTATTTCTATGTTTATTTTAAAATATAATTTAGTTTATGATCCCTTAATTTATGTATAATATTTTATTAAAGTATTATGAATGTATCTTCATATAAAATAAATATTGCTTTTTTATAATATCTTAAACATTAATTTAGTAAATAATAACATTAATAAATATGAATATAAATTCAGTAAATATTTATATTATTAGTAAAGTAGTAAATCTAAAAAAATATTTATTTTAATTTATAATTTTGTACTACAAAATTTCACATAGTTTTTAGTCTTTTTTTTTTCATTTCTTTGATAATTCGATACTTTTATCATTTTAATATTTCTTCTATGTTTGTTTGTGTTATTTTTTACTGTATTTTTACTTTATTACCTTCACAAGTTGAAAACTTTAGCAAAATCATATTAGACATACTTATCTATATTATTTTTAATAATACTTAGAGTCTTACAATAATTATTTGAATCGTTTTTTAGTTTCGGCATGCGTGTCGATATAATTAAAATTAAATAATTATTTTATTTTTTAAAGTAATTATCCCATATATTATTTTCTCCTTTACTATTTATCTTTTATTTTTTATTTATATTTTAGTATTTATATTTTAGTGAGTATTATTTAAAATTAATGCTAATTTTTTTTACAATTAATTTTATGCATATTGTAGAATTAGTGAATGAGTATATTTATATTCAACCAAAAAAAGAGAGTATATTTTTATGGAAAATTAAAGAAATGCTTAATTGATCACTATAAAAAATTAATTTAAAAATTAAACTACGCACATTGAGTCTTGTGGAGCTCCTTAAATTAATTTTAATTAACTTTCTTGGACCTACAATACTGGATTGTAAAATGTTCTTTTGAATTAGTAACAAATTTTTACATTTGCCCAAATTTTATATATTATAATATCTCTAATCTCTCGTTTAAGTATTTAATATGTATTCTCTTTTCCTTTTAAATTCTCATTTATTTTTCTTTTCGTTATTTTTGTACTTGCCTCTGTACATCAAATTTATTTTTTATTTTTCACAC